>JBBBWG010003070.1:0-32051 GCA_037176905.1 Azolla pinnata
ATTTGCGTTGACTTGCTGTAGATCTCATTAAATTAGTATTAACAATTCGAGAATATATATATATATATATATATATATATATATATATAGTGTGTGTGTGTGTGTGTGTGTGTGTGTGTGCGTGTGTGTGTGAACCAATAACCTACAGGATGTATATATGTATTCGATGAGGAGGAGAATCAGGTGCGGGGTGGTGTAGTGGGCGGTACTGCACCAGGCGGCGGCGGCGGCATGTGGAAGGCGTGGCGGCGGGAGGGGAAGAGGAGGAGGAGCGAGCTGCAGAGGAAGGCGATGCAGATGGGCAGCGCAGACTGGAGCTGGGGGGGCATGGATGGGTATCTGAAGCAGGCCTTGACGTCCTGGTTGAAGAGGGCGGAGGCGGCGAAGACGAGCAGGGAGAGCAGAGCATGGATCCAGTCGGAGGGGCGGAGGGCGTATTGGGAGGCGGAGGCGGCGGCGGCGGCGGCGACGGCAGGCGGGGCGGCGCCGTCGGGCAGGAGCCAGAGGCCGCGGCGGGTGACCAGGCCATAGTAGCTGTTGGCGGCGCTGGAGGGAGGAGGAGTGTAGGTGTCGGTGAAGCCGGAGATGAGGGAGCAGGCGAGCGCGCAGAGGAGGAGGAGGGCGAGGGTGAGCCACCTGTCGGGCGCGCCGGCGGGGCAGCTGCCGTTGCTGGTGACGAGGGGCAGCAGGAACTGGAAGACGAGGGCGGTGCCCGTCGGCAGGCTGCTGTTGAGCTGGCCCATGCCTCTCATCGCACTCTGCGCTGCCACAGCCACCGGCCACGTACTGCCGCCGCCGCCCTTCTCCATCCTCGCCTTCGCCTGCTGCACCTTCTCCTCCTGCTCCACCATCCTCGCCTTCGCCTTGCCCGCCTCCTCCATCAATCGAACCTCCAACCAACAATCACACTGTTTTTGTTGTTTTTTTATGCCCCCCCCCCCTTCGTTTAGACTTGGATTCCAAGCCACTCCATCCATACTCCTAGCTTACCTCGCCCCTTTGCCCAACCAATCGTGGCCCTAGCTTAATGCTCAAGTGGGTGCCTCGGGTAGGCACATTCTGAGGAGCGGTTTCCGATTAATTACGATTAGGGTTGGTAATCCATCCTCTGGGCTCATCTTGCCGATCAGCGAGCAAAAAAGGGTTCTTCTTCGACCTCTCCGTTGTGGTGCAGTGCAAGTGCCACTACCCAAATCGAGGAGTGTCTTTTCTCCTCCTCTGTTGTCATCGTCGGCAAGGGATTCCCTTGAGAGCTCGAAGCACGAGTGGTGATATCAGCTCGAGCATGATGGAGTAGTTGTTCAAAGTTTGAATGTTGCTAGATCGATCGATAGATAGATAGCATGAAGGTAACTAGGTAGCTGGTTTTGAAAAAACCCATTATACTTTAATGGGCAGTCATCGCTCCATGCATGAGGTTTTTGTGGGGAAAAGCTTCTGCCGTCCCCAATCGTAGGAGGAAAAATGGATTGGAGAACACTATTCCATGGCTTCATACGGAATCCATCAAAACCTTGGATGGATAAGTCGGCGTGTTGATCGATCGATTTACCCCACTTGTGTTCTACATAAACACCCATCCCGACAACAACTCTGTAATCACCCGATAAAACACACGTTTGCGTTGCGAGCGTAAACGTAGGAGATTATAAACTCGTAGGACATTTATCTAACTGCACCATAATCGATTCTTGATGAGCATCTTTGGCATAATCCATGACCATTTCAACATTTAGCACATTGTGCAATATATTTCATGAAAACCCATATTGTGCGTACCGGATACATCAAACAATTTTTCTCCTTCACCCCGGTACCGCCTGCGCAGACCGAGCGGGAGGAGAAACCATGGTAGCTTTCAGGGATCGCGTCTCCGCCTCCTCCTCTTCCTGCCTGGAGATTTCGTACCTATGTCTAGACGTACAGACTCCGTCTCATCGTGTAAGTTGCTCTTCTGCATATCATCCTCACTACGTCTCCCTCTTGTTCCGGCGTCTCAGTCTGTGCTGAGAAATCAGATCGTGCATTATTTCTGCACATTGCGTTTTACCTGTTTGATCGGGGCTAGAATCCACATTTCTTCTGTGTAGCAAGTCGTCTCTCTCTCCCTTGGATGCCTCAAAGTGTCCAAGAAGCGACCGCAATACCAAAATATCCTAGTTTTTTGTTTTACCTCTTCCTGGTAGATTGAATGAAAAAGGAGCGCTTTCTGCAGAGAAACCATCGAAATCAGTGTAGAATTAGGACCAGCACAAATGTCATTGCGTTGAAAGGACATGTGAATCATGTGGAAGAGCTCTAGAATCATGCATTTGTTTGTTTGCTCAGTGCGGGACATGATCTCTCGTTCCCTTTCACCAGTGTAGCATAGTCGGCTGAAATGTTCCAAAAGCGTTCCGGGATACTGTGGATTTTGGTCTACATATGAGCAAAGATAATGTCCGAAGCATTTTGATTTTGTTGAAAACTTGCACCAAAAATAGGGATCTGCGCAATGGTAGCAGAGTGCACGAGGATATCCGTAAGAAGGGATTGCTCGAGAAGAGCCTTTCCATCGGCACAGCCTTAGTGCATATGTATGCTAAATGTGGTGATCTTTGGAAGGCTCGCCTCGTGTTCAATGAACTTCCAGTGCAGAATGTGGTCTCATGGACGGCCCTAATCGGGGGTTATGCCCATTATGGGCGTGGAGAAGAAGCTCTTTCTTGCGTCGAGCAGATGCAGCTGAAAGGTTTGTCACCCGATGCACTTACCTATACTTGCCTCTTGAAAGCTTGTAGTAATGCCGGAGCGGCTCAGAAGGGGAGTAAAATTCATGCCGAAATTGTAAAGCATGGGATGTTGGGCAGTGACATTGTGCTTGGCACCGCGTTGGTGGACATGTATGCGAAATGTAATGCACTTTCAAAGGCACAGCAAGTGTTCGACGAACTTCCTGCCCAAAACACTATAACATGGAATGCATTGATTTCAGGATATTGCCAGCAAGGCCGGTGCGAAGAAGCATTAAGTTGCTTCCAGAGAATGCGATGCTACGGCTTTTCTCCCGATTCACTCACGTTCTCCTGTGTCCTGAAGGCTTGTGGCTATCTTGGAGCAGTGGATATGGGCCGAAAAATCCACGAAGAGATCCTTAGGGAAGGACTCCTTACGAATAACAATATGCTCGGAAATGCACTGGTGGATATGTATGCAAAATGTGGGGACCTTGTAAAGGCACAGTGTGTGTTTGATGATCTCACTCTCGGGGATGTAATAGGCTTTACTTCATTGATCGCTGGGTATGACCATCATGGACATGGCGAAGAAGCTCTCAAATGCTTCAGACAGATGCGAAACGAGGGTCTCTCTGCTGATGCAATGAGCTTAGCATGTATTTTGGGAGTATGCGGCAGCATCTGTGCAACTGAGGTGGGCAAAGAGATTCATGCTGAGATTGCCAAAGGAGAAACGTTGGTGCATGATACCGTCCTCGGAAATGCATTAGTGGACATGTATGCCAAGTGTGGCACGCTGGCAATGGCACAGCAAGTGTTTGATGAGATATCGGTTCGAGACATAATCTCATGGACGGCTCTGATTTCAGGCTACGAAAAGCATGGGCATGCTGAGAAGACACTGAGCTGTTTCCAAAGAATGCAACTCGAAGGTCTCTACCCGAATTCGGTCACGTTTTGTTGCTTATTGCAAGCCTGTGGAAGCTTAGGTGCAATCGAGAAAGGTAAGGAACTACATACTGAGCTTGTAAGAGAGGGACTTCTGGGAGAAGATAGTATGGTTGGCCACGCATTAGTGGACATGTATGCCAAATGTGGAGATATCGTAAAGGCAGAAGAAGTGTTTTATGAGCTTCCTGTTCGGGGTGTCGTTGCTTGGACCACATTGATTGCTGGATATTCTCATCTAGGAATGTATGAGGCTGTTTTTAGCTCCTTGAATGAAATGGTGGGAGAAGGTATCGAACCGAATGCGATCACGTTCCTCATTGTTCTTAGTGCATGCAGCTCCTCTGGTTTAGTGGACGAAGGCCAAATGTGCTTCGAGGCCATGACAACTGCCTATGGCATTGCTCCTACTGTACAGCATTATACGTGCATGATAGATCTATTTGGACGAGGAGGGCACTTTGACAAGGCAGTTTCGATGGTTGGGAAGATGCCCTCGGCTGATTACCTTCCTGCGTGGCTAGCATTATTGGGTGCCTGTCAAAAGTGGGGAAAATTGATGGTCGGAAAGTTGGCTTTCGAGCATGCTGTCAGATTGGACGGGAAGTGCGCTGTGGCTTACGACTTAATGAGTAGTATTTATTTAGATGCCGGTATGCAAGAGAACGTGGCTATGGTTGAAGGTATGAGGAAGGAAAACAATGCCGGGGTGGGCGGGAATCCTAGATTTCTAATGCTAATGCAAGAATGACAACTCAGATCAAAACCCGACACAATTCTGGAAGCAAAAATTGAGTATCGCAGCAATGTTAGTTTGTTGTAAATATCACCCACAACATTGTTCTGTGTCACATCCAGCCAATGTATGCATACAACCACCAAAGTACACGCTAATGTGTCATTGCAGGACTTTGTACCATAAGTTTGCTTCACGCATACTTTGAACATGCATGAACTTTTGTTTATTGTGTGCGGTCATCAGAAATCGGATTAACCATGTCCCTTCAACTCTGAGGTCTAGCTAATTCCTTGCATCATCTGTGTGGCCTAATGTATGCAATAAGGCACCTCTTGCCCAAGAATGGACTTACTCCTTTGCAACAACAAGGCCATCTATAACAGTGCTTGTTCAAATGCAGAGCGCTTTTGCCAAAGATCTTGAAGGGACGTTAGAAAGCAGTCAGCAATGAAGAGAACAATCGAGGTAAAACAGTTGTAGCAATCATTTGGTCTCTCTTATTAAACATCTGGAGATCTTGATCGCGATGCGGTTGATTCTTCATCCATTTTGTGTAGTTAGAAGCGATTCGTTGTGACAAGCGAGAATATACATCATGAATGATCGAGCCCCGGAAATCCAGTAATTAGGGTTAGGGTTAGAGTGCTTGATGGCATATCGAGGCTGACCAAATTTGGGAACGAAATGGCAATTTTATAATGAAGTCCGACCATTGGATAGCTAATGAGGCAATTAAGGCCTCCTTATAGGTGTGACAAACTGTCTGCCAGCGACAAGATGAAGATGAGGAGGTCGGCTAAAATAAGGAATCAAGAGGATTATATTTTGTCTAAAGGTAAGGTTTTGTATCCTCCGATCGTTCCGAAGGAGCTTCGATTGTATGAAATCATAATTCATTTTTAATATTGATTTAATACATTTCTTAAAGATTTTGAATATTCTAACATTCAATTGTGTCCGGGGTCAAAAAAAATGGCCGCCGGAATGAACGCGCATGTTTTGTGCGCGCGCAGTCCGCTTCCCGCCGGGAAAAGCTGACCGGGCGGGAGTATCGCGATGATAATAAATATCTTCTACCTCAATATCCTTTGTTTCACAAAATAAACAGAAGCAGGAGGAGGAGGAGGAGGCGGAGGAGGAAGAAGAAGTCTGAAGCAGGAGGAGGCGGAGAGCAAACGCAGACGCAGAAGAAGAAGAAAGGAACGGCAGCAGACGCAGATCAAGCAGCAGCAGACGCCGAAGAAGAGGAGAAGGAAAGCTTCCGCATCACACCAGCTTCTTCTTCTTCGTCTTCAAGCATTGCCGCACCACAATCGACCGACCGAGCGACCGACCAACGCATTGACGAAGGTGTCCTCCGTCTATAGCTAGAGCGATGAGGATGAAGCCGGATCCGCGGATGCAGAATCTGCAGCAGAAGAGGGTGATCCCCAGGGCCGCAGGCGCGCTGGCAACCCTACTCCTGGCGGCGCTGCTGTGGAGCGGCCAAGAGCAGCAGGAGGCGGCGGCATACGAGGTGGGCGTGAACTGGGGCACGCAGGCGTCGCGGCCGCTGCCGCCCAAGATCGTCGTGCGCCTCCTGCAGAGCAACAACGTGACGCGCGTGAAGCTGTTCGACTCGGACGCCAGCACGCTGTCGGCGCTGGCCGGCACCCGGATCCAGGTGATGGTGGCCATCCCCAACAAGCAGCTGCAGAGCGTGGCCAGCAGCGCCAGCGCGACGGCGGCGTGGGTGAAGGACAACGTGGCGCGCTACCTGTTCCAGGGCGGGGTCAACATCACGCACGTGGCGGTGGGCAACGAGCCCTTCCTGGCCGCCTACAACGGGAGCTACGTCAACCTCACCTTCCCGGCGCTGCAGAACGTCCAGAACGCGCTCAACAGCGCGGGCCTGGGCGGCAGCATCAAGGCCACGGTGCCCATGAACGCCGACGTGCTGACGGCGTCGGCGCTGCCGTCGCAGGGCGCGTTCGTGAACGCGACGGCGCAGGCCATGGCCCAGATCCTGGACCTCCTCAACCGCAACGGATGCCCGTTCACCGTCAACATCTACCCGTTCATCAGCCTGTACAGCGACCCCAACTTCCCGCAGAACTACCTCTACTTCGACAGCAGCGCGGTGCAGATCCAGGACGGGGCGTACGCGTACACCAACGCGTTCGACGGCACGTTCGACACGCTGGTGGCGGCGCTGGCGGCGGCGGGCTACCCCGGGATGCCCATCATACTGGGCGAGATCGGGTGGCCGACGGACGGGCACGCGGCGGCCACGCCGGCCAACGCGCAGCGCTTCGTGCAGGGCTTCGTGAACCACGTGCGGGGGGACGGCGGCACGCCGCGCCGCCGCGGCCAGCCCGTCGTCTTCTACCTCTTCGGCCTGCTGGACGAGGACCAGAAGAGCATCGACCCGGGGAACTTCGAGCGGCATTGGGGCGTGTTCGCGTACGACGGCACCGCCAAGTACGCGCTCGCCCTCAACGGGAGCAGCAGCAGCTCCAGCTCGAGCTCGAAGCCGCCGCAATTGCTGGTGAACGCGACGGGGGTGCAGTACCTGCCGCGCCGCTGGTGCGTCGCCTCCAACGGCACCGACGTGGCCTCGTTGGCCGAGTCCATATCCTACGCTTGCACCTACGCCGATTGCACCGAGCTCGGCAACGGCGCGTCGTGCAACGGCCTCCTCGACGCCCGCGGCAACGCGTCCTTCGCCTTCAATCAGTACTTCCAGCTCATGGGCCAGGCGGCGTCCGCCTGCATGTTCGGCCCCTCGGGCACCGGCTCGTCCATCACGACCACCGACCCGTCTATCGGCACCTGCAAATTCCTGGTTCAGATCGACACTCAAAGCAGTGCAGCAGCAGCAGCATCAGGCCGCCATGCTTCTTCCTCCTCGCTGCTCAGTATCGTCGGCATCGTCGTCATCGCTACTACTACGTTCCTGCTCTTGCTGCCGCCTCCGCCTCCGGCCCTCGCTTCTCGACGACTTCTGCAATAAAATCATCTCCGCATTGTCCATTCCACGGATTCAACGCCCAAAGGCCATGATAATTAAAAATATATTCAAATATTCGTTGATCACTTCCATCTGTACAAGTCTGGACTTTGATTGAAATTGATGCCTTCATTTCTGACGTTCTGTGCTCCCCCAATCTTAAAAGTCAAACCGAGTGCCAAATGTCAACACCTCTCTTCATCGAAAATCCTGATGTTTCCCGTGTGCACCACCAATACTTCGGCCGGAGCATCAACAACATTCAAAACTGTATACGTGTTTTCTAAGGTGGAATTTGCCGCGGACCGTTGTTATTGGCCAGCGGCCAAGCGTAAAATCTGAACCTTGGACAAAGTCGGGGCAACAAAATGACCTAGCTTAATGATTAGGGCCGACATTTAAATGCGGGGGAGTCTTTTGTAATTTTTGTTGGCAAATGAAGATGTGATTATGCTCCGTCGATAATAATCATCTTGTCTGCAGCTCTTAGTTTGTTGTTAGTCTATCCGTAGCCTCATGTCCGTTAGCGTTGCCCTTACGGGGTTCTCAGCACCAGTTGACTTTGTCTTCACCAGCTTAGGAGAAAGAAAGAAAGTTCAAAGAAAGAAAGATCTATTACCGTCTTCTAAGACCCAAATTGGCACTATTAGACGCCTTGCTACTCCTCCCCCTGCACAACATCGGTGGGGGCACCCCTGTCCTTGTTACCCAGATACCCCTTGGGCTCAGACCATCCTTAATCAGACACGTAAAATATATACTCTGCATTTTGGACTCGTGGGCACAAGATCATGCACGCACATATAATATGCGCACCCAATGTCTCGCGAGATTCAGCTCTGCTCATAATTATGTATGCGGAAGTGTTTTTGTGAGTGTGTAGAGTGTGGGCGCTCGCCAACGGCTTAAGTGTTTTTTGGGTGGTGAAGTGGGGATAGATGGATTTGTGGACTAGTGGGTCTGATCGGTAGAACGGTTTCTGAATCCGGCTCGAGTAGACCCGGTGGCAAAATATTCCTCGCGACCCGTAACTACTTGCATTGTGGGGGATCAATATTCCATTCCATCCCCAAATCGTGGTCTTCTCGGAAGCGCTCATGCTATATAACAACCACCTCCACTCTTTTTGCAGGCAGGTTTCAAGCGTTCTTTTATTTTTGGTGTAGAAAGTTGCGGAAAAGTATGTCAATATGTCTGTCGTCTACTCTTCCTGGATTCCCTTCCTTCCTTTGTTGGTTTGCCAACCCCACAGCAGAAGAGAGGGATTGAATAGCTCGGTGCAGGCAGGTTATGGGAGAACGATGATCGTCTACGACTATTCAATGGGAGCAGGGGGATCCTCCTATAGTTCAGCCGGCCGCACCATCTATATATCTTATGGAATCCTTGATCTGGGGTTCATCACAAGGAGTTGGTAGAATCCGTAGCTGCTGAATTGCCCAAACAATTGAGGGGGCTGATTATGGGCGCCGCCAAGCGCTTTAGATCCTGGCTGCAGATGCTCCTAATAATTCCGTGCATCTTCATCGTTTCCCACTGGGCCCGTGGCGGCGCTCCGGCGGCGGCGGCGGCGGCGGCGGCGGGGGACAATCTGCAGAGCGATGTAGCGGCGCTGGCAGCATTGATGAAGGCGTTGGCGCCGTGGCCGCAGCGGCTCCAGCGCAGGGGAGGCTGGGCATTGAGCGGCCCCCAGCTTACTATATATGAGCAACAAGACATTCTATTCAACAACAGGACAGCCAGCGCTAGTAGTAGTACTCTGGGCCCCGATGTCGGCGACAAAATGCCTTATATTCCGTGCTCCTGGCACGGCGTGACTTGCAGCCGCATCATGAGCCATGGATACGGTCGCAGCAGCAGCAGCAGCAGCTCAGCCAGCGATGGCTACCGAGTTGTGGGTCTGCGGCTGCCCCACGCCGGCCTGTCGGGCGTCATCCCCACCGGCTCCATCGGCCGCTTGACGGCCCTCCGTGTCCTCGTCCTCCACTCCAACCGCCTCCACGGCTCGCTGCCTCCCGACCTCGCCAACTGCGCCCAGCTCCGTGCCGTCTACCTCCACAACAACCACTTCTCCCACCGTCTGCCATCCTTCGCCGCCGCAGCACCGCTGAGGACCCTCAACCTCGCTTCCAACAACTTCTCATCTTCCATCCCCTCCTCCTACGGCCTCCTCCTCCCTCGCCTCACCGCGCTCTTCCTACAGAACAACTCGCTCTCGGGTTCTCTCGCAGACGTACTCATCTTCTCCAGCTCCAGCTCTAGCGGCGGGGAGGCGGCGGCGGTGTCATCAGGGGGGGGCCCGCCGTGGCGGCTCGAGAAGCTCAGCCTGGCCAACAACCGGCTGGAAGGCATGGTGCCCCCGCCCCTGCAGCGCAAGTTCGGCATGTCAGCGTTCCAAGGGAACAACTTCTGCGGGCCACCGCTGTTTGCAGAATGCAGTGCGCCTTCGGATGATGTCGATGTGGAGGGGGGCGGATCATCAGAGGATGCGGCGCATGTGCCGGCGGCGGTTGAATTACCGGACCATAGTGATGACGCGGATGAGGATAGATTCCGGACCGCTGCGGCGCCGCGGGCTGCTGGCGCTGCCGCTACTGCACCACCCGCGAGAGTAAAGGCGCGGGGGGGATGGTCAGCGGGCGACATCTCGGCGGCAGTGGTGGCAGGGGTGGCCGTGGCCCTGTTGGTGGCAGCATGCTGTGTGGTGTGGTGCGTGAAGAGGAGGAAGAAGAGGATGAGGGCGAGCTACTTGTACAGCAAGGGCGGGCGGGCGGCGGGGGGGGCGGGCGAGGAATATTCAGATGAGCGAGACAAGGGCAAGGGCGGTGTTAGGAAGAAGAGGAAGCGTGCTATTGCGGCGGCGGCGGCGGCGGTGGCGGCTGCGCAGGCGGAGGAAGAGGAGCAGGCGGAAGCGGATGAAGAAGGCGCGGCGGGGGGGAGGATGATGAACAAGGAGAAGCTGGTGTTCATGGAGGGGAGCCGCCACAAGTTCGAGGTGGAGGATCTGCTGAGGTCGTCGGCGGAGGTGCTGGGGAAGGGAGCGCTGGGGACGTCGTACAAGGTGACGCTGATGCAGGAGGAGGAGGGGGTGGTGGTGGTGAAGCGGCTGAGGTCAGAGGTAGTGGGCGGAGGAGGTGTGGGGCGGAGGCGGCGCAAGGAGGAGGAGGAGGTGTTCCAGCAGCAGGTGAGGAAGGTGCTGGGGCGGCTGCGCCACCCGAACCTGCTGCCCCTGCAGGCCTTCTACGTGAGCAAGGACGAGAAGCTCCTCATCCACGACTACATGCCGCACGGCAGCCTCTCCTCCCATCTCCATGCAATGCCCCTTCCAGGTGCCGCCACCCTAAACCCTAAACACTCTAAACCCTAAACCCTAAACCCTAAACACCCTAAACCCTAAACCCTAAACCGTTTTTCATTTACCCCCCACCCAACTCCCATTTAACCAACCGACATGTCCTTACTTGCACAGGAAGCAGAATCAAGCCGGCTGCTTCGGTCGCGAGAACCGCTGGCCACCCGTCGTCGTCGTCGCCGCCGTCCATGGACTGGAACACCCGACTCAAGATCGCCATCGGATGCGCACGAGGACTCGCTTTCCTGCACCAGCAACAGCCCAATGTACTCGGAGCCCCCGCAGGCATCGGCAAGCCTCCTCCTCCTCCCCTGCCGCTCGTCCACGGGAACATCAAGTCGTCCAACGTTGTCTTGTCGGCCGACTGTGAACCCCTGCTCTCCGATTTCGCCCTGGCTCCACTCTTCAAGAACGGTGCCGACAACTGGGTCTCGTCGAGAGTCATGGCGCCCGGGTACACTGCACCGGAGCTCCAGACTAATGCAGCAGCAGCAACATCAACCCGGCCAAGGCTCACCCAGAAGGCCGACGTTTACAGCTTCGGCGTGCTCCTCCTAGAGATCTTAACCGGAAAGGCTCCTTCCATGAGGTCAGATCACGAGGGCACCCTCGAGGGAACGGACCTGCCTAGATGGGTCCAATCCGTTGTTCGTGAGCAATGGACTTCGGAGGTGTTTGATCTCGAGCTCTTGAGGCAGGAGAATGTCGAGGAAGAGATGGTCCAAACCCTTCGCATAGCGATGGGATGCGTCGATCCATCGCCCGAAAAGAGGCCATCCATGATCGAAGTCGTCAAAATGCTGGAAGATGTCCGGCCGAATGAGATACATGAATCCCACGACACAACTTCACATCCCATGTTCTATACTGGTGTCTAAACAATTCTGACTGCGCAGACCATCCTTCCAATACCACGGGTAGAGAGAGCGACTACAGTGTGAATTTCTTAGCACAATATCAGTCTGGTACAATGCTTGTAGGACAGAAGATTGTTGCTTGCACACTCTTTGAGGCATAACCACCTCTTTGTTCCATTTGCCTAATAATCAGCTGATTTGTTTTCGTGGCTAGTATGTCTCATATGCGATTCTTCTGAGAAGGATCGGTATTATAGCTGACAGGGTTTTATATTATGTACATGTCATGTGGAATCCATTCATTAATTAGCGCCCAAATCTTATGCTCAATCTTACAAGCAGAGATGGACCATTTTCTATAAGCTCTTTGTGCCAAAGAACATAAGCACTATTGGAGCATGTTGATGCCTTAATCCATTTTATAAATTATAATTACAATTATTATAGACATGATACATGTGGACTTCCACAATGTTTTTCATCAATTTTCTCAATATTAGTCTTGTTCTCGCTCTTCTATACAGAGCATTCGAGCTGGGCATGACACTCAGAACTACCCAATTTGATTGGAGCATGGCATGCGTAGTGATGATGTTCCTGATTCTCAAATGGCCTGTCTCAATGAGAGAAGCTCCAATGATCTCCTGTACGCAGTTGTCCTGCTTTTGTTTGGCAGCAGATCAATGGAAAGCTTGCCGGTTTTACATGGTGTCTAGCAAGGCTTGATAAGCTTTGCGCTTTGGGACTTTGCATCTGATTTGGCTTCACAGTTTTGGCATTTGCACGTTCCAGCAGTGCCATTTTGAAACAGGCTATCGCATGATTAGAGTTCCCCACGTTTTGAAGAAGGCATGGAATCTCATAGCAGCCTTAGCTATTTGATTCTCATCTCAAAGAGAAGAGAAGACAGAGTGGGAGTAATACAGCTTACCTTTGGTTGTGTACAGGCGGGTTGGGGTGGGAAAAGGAGCTTGCATAAAGATATTTCTAAGACGAGCAATAAGTGGCAGGATGCTGTGAATCAGGTAGCGCTAGAAGAGAAGGGTTACGGATGCATTAGACCTCATTCTGATGCAGAGACAATATCTCATCAACCGTCCATCCGCATATGTCCCAAATGTAACGGTGTGTTTGATCAATGACAATGTATTCCACAACTGTTGATGTGCACGTATGCCATGCATAATGGTGTGCTGGCAAGAGTATGTACAAGTACGGTGCAGGATGTGCCTGTGCATCCTCAGGATGTGGTGTCATGGACAGAATTGATTGCAGGATGCAGTCGTCATGGACATCCATGGGAGGCCCTGAGCCATTTCGATCGCATGCAGATCGAGGGAGTTGCTCCCAATGCCGTAACCTTTGTGTGCATATTGAAAGCTTGTGGTGCTATTGGCATAGCCAAGAAAGGCGAAGAATTCCATTCAAGGATCGCTCGAGAGGAGTTTTTGGAGAAAAATAATGTACTTGGGACCACATTGGTGGACATGTATGCAAAATGTGGCGCAGTTTGTAAGGCACGCCGAGTTTTTGACGAGCTCTTGTACCGGGATGTGGTGTCTTGGACTGCAATTGTCGCAGGATACAATCGACATGGTTTCGCTCAAGAAGCTCTCCAGTGCTTCCAGCAGATGAACTGTGAGGGGGTTCGTCCCAGTGCTGTGACCTACTCTTGCATCCTGAAAGCGTGTCAAACCACAGAGGCAATGCAAAAGGGTAGGGAAGTGCATGTAGGAATCGTTCAAAATGGTTTGCTTGAAAATGACGCCGTGCTTGGAAATGCATTGGTAGATATGTATGCAAAGTTCGGTGACTTTGAGAATGCATGTCAGGTGCTCGATGGGTTACCTATGCGGAATGTAATATGTTGGACTGCCTTCATAAGTGGACATGCACAACATGCACATGCTGAGGAAGCACTGAATTGTTTTCATCAGATGCAACAGGAGGGTCACCTTCCAAATCAATTGACATTTGTAAGCACCCTGAAAGCTCATTCAAGCTCTAGAATGATTCGGAGAGGGACACAAATTCATGTTGGGATTGTTACGTCAGGATTTTTAGGAGAGGACCTTATCATAGCTACAGCCTTGATAGATATGTATGCCAAATGTGGTGATGTTGTGAACGCCCGACAAATATTTGAGGAGCTTCCTTATCCTAGTGTGGCCTCCTGGAATGCTTTGATAAAAGGTTACCATGGGCAGGATAATACTGAGGATGCATTACTCTGCTTCAAACGGATGCCACATGAGGGTATTTTACCTGATTTGTCTACCTTTTCTTGCATTCTCAATGTATGTGGGTCATCGAAAAGCAGTAAGGAAGGTACGCAAATTCACGCTGCCATCATGGAAAACCTCTTTTTGGGGAAAACAAGCATGCTTGAAAACGCATTGGTTGATATGTATGCTAAATGTGGTAAGTTGGAAAATGCAGAAAAAGTATTTGACAGACTTCCTGTACAAGATGTGGTGCCGACTACTGCACTGATTTCTGGATATGTCCATCAAGGGCGTTCTGAGCATGCAATCACCTTTTTTGAGCAAGCATATTGTAAAGGCCTCTCTCCTGACGCAGTGATTTTTACGTGCACCTTGCAAGCTTGTGGCAACATTGGAGCTGCAGAGATGGGTGAGAAAGTCCATGCTGAGATTGTTAGAGAGGGCTTTTTACGAAATGATACTGTACTAGGAAATGCTGTGGTTGATATGTATGCAAAGTGTGGTTGCCTCACTAAGGCACAAGAAGTATTTGATGATCTTCCAGCTGTGGATGTAGTATCATGGGCTGTCTTAATAGCAGGGTATGTCCGCCTAGGTCATGCCCTCGAAGCACTTAGCTGCTTTGACAGAATGCAAGAAGGGGGTCAATCGCCAAATGCAGCAATATATGCTTGCATCTTACAAGCTTGCGCTGACATTGGAGCAGGCCAAAAGGGGAAGGAAATCCATAAAGATATCATGAACAAGGGCTTCCTGGAAAAAGATGTTACAATTGGAAATGCACTGTTGAACATGTATACAAAATGTAGTGACCTTTTCAAGGTGAACGAGATTTTTGACAAACTTAATGTGCGCAATGTAGTGTCATGGACTGTGATTATCATGCAGTATGCCCAACTGGGAAAACATGAGATTGTTTTCAACCTATTCCAAAAAATGATAGGAGAAGGCATTGAACCAGACTTGGTCGCATTCGTTATGGTACTTAATGCATGCTCTTACTCAGGCTTAGTTGACGAGGGTCGATCATACTTGGAGTCTATGACTGCAAGATTTGCCATAAACCCAACTGTACAACATCATACATGTATGGTGGATCTTTTTGCCCATGCAGGAAATTTGGATCATGCGATCAAGATGATCAACGAAATGCCACCTTCAGAGCATGGACGAATGTGGTATGCATTTATGGGTGCTTGTCAAAGGTGGGGAAATGTGAAGCTAGGATGGTTAGCCTTTAATCATGTTGTGAAATAGGATAAGCAACTTAGTGTCATGGGATAGCAAGCAAATAGATGACATTGAGGCAAAGGTATGGAAATTCAAGGGTATACGCCAGTTATGTTTTTTCAACATGAATCGACAATTATGCTTCTCCTCGCGGATGCCTGTCAGTGAAATTTTAAGACTCGATTTCTATAGCTAGTCTATGAAAAAGATATAATGACACAAGTCTCAGATCTATGTGGCTTCCTTCATCAACAAAAATGATGTTGAAAAATCAATTGAATAAATAATGAAGGTTGTATGTGTCAATTGTCTTTCTAATCGAAATGGATATCGATCATCTGTGGTTTTTTAAGGGACATCCAATCTTATCATGACTCTTTTGTTGATTGGAGCTTTTGAAATGTGAGCACAAGAAATCAGAAAATCCAGAGATGCATTTTTTCATATTACAGAGCTTGAGGTAGTTCGTATACTTCGTGACTTCTTTCTGATCAACTTTGGGAAGAGATAAGAGGCATTTCTCTTGTTCCAAAGTTATGTTGAGTTCCTGAAACAAAATGTCATGGAGCTATTCCATTCAAGGTTTGAACTCGGAATTGTTAATTGACAGTCATGTGAATGAATGACCATTCGTTGGAGTGTAAAAGGATACTGAATTATGTGGATGAAGGTACTAGCCCTGAATGCTGATTGGGACACATGTCATTCTGTTGATGGTCACAGACCATGCAGATTAAATGGGGTTCTTTGCCCAATTGACAAAAACAAGTCCTTGTAGCAGACCAATTATTCCATTGAGCTAATGTAACACACCTCAGGTCATTATGGAGCCCAAAATGGTCTAAAAAATCAAAACGAGAGATTACATCTTTACATTACTGTCTCTTGAAAATAGATCCTCAGTGTTCTTCCGATTTGGTCACAACTGGTTTCTGGTCGTCTGTCTATTTCGATTTCTAGCCATGAAGATGATTTTTAACATCAACTGAAAAGAGTGATGGCAAGTTCATGCAGGGGATTCAACTCGTGTGTTTTTCCCAACCTATGGCTTTGCACGTAGAGTGTAAACTCACAAGGATGGAAAAGAAAGAGAAAGAGCTTTTTTGTGCTTTGTAGCATTTGTAGCTATGGCCTTAGTCAATTAGTTGCGTGCATAAGTAGCAATGTCGTTTGAAGAAATGGGAAAGCAGGGCTGCTTCCGCATTCGATCAAAACCCTTCTCTCTAACTTGTATTGAATCAGAAGAATTTGTTGGAGGATCTCCATCCAAGAAGAGACTGTTCGTGGCAATCAGGATGCAGATGCAACAACAAGCCTAAGATTTACTCAATTCATCCATGAGCCTTCTTTGGTTCAGGCGAGTTACAGCTATGAAGGTCACTCTTTGAGAGTTGGAAACATATAGTGAATGAGCTGCGCAGAGTATTTTCTCCCCCCTGACAAATCATCGGAAATTGAAGCAAACTGCAGATTCTCTGGTCTGGGGGTAAAACAAGAACGGATGAGAAGGAGAAGGAGAAAAGAAATGCATCAGGGACTGTTGAATGCAAGACATGGTAAAGTTTACGAGCCGAGCATCGATAAGATGTGTAAAGGTTTACCTGAAGATGAGGTAGATCTGATTTCTATCTTGAAGGCTTGTGGTCATAGGAAGGATTTGATCGAGGGATTCAGAATACATAGTCATGCTATAGAAATGGGTTTCCTGGAGAAAAACAAGCTCATTGGCAGTGCATTTGTGAGTATGTATGCGAAGTGCGGTGCCTTTTCTATGGCCCAAGAACTGTTTGATAAGCTACCGGTTCATGATGTGATCTCATGGACTGCACTGATTGGAGGATATGCTCAATACGGTCTCGGTAAGGAAGCACTGGACTGTTTCGAAAGGATGCAGGGGGAAGGTATATTCCCTAATGCAGTGACATTTTGTTGCATTCTAAAAGCTTGTGGCAGCATTAACGCAGGTGGGAAAGGCAGGGAAATACATGCTGAGATTGCTCAGCTCAAATTATTGTCTGGGAATGTTATACTTGGCACTGCATTAGTTGATATGTATGCAAAGTGCGGAGAGCTTATTGATGCCCAAAAAGTGTTTGATAAACTTCATGAGAAAGATGTTATCTCATGGACAGCTCTTCTGACAGGATATGTTCAGCATGCACGTATTAAGGAAGCTTTGGAATGTTTTGAACAGATGAGGCAGAAGGGTGTTTGCCCTAATGCTGTGACTTTTGCTTGCATTTTGCAAGCCTGTGGCAGCATAGGAGCACTTGAGAAAGGTGAAGAAATACATCTTGAAATACTCAGACAAGACCTACAAAAAGACTTTGTGCTTGGTACGGCATTAGTAGATATGTATGCAAAATGTGGTCGAGTTGTGAGTGCACAAGAGGTTTTTGACCAACTTCCAGTTCATAATATTATTTCACATTCAGCTCTAATCTCAGGATATTGCCTGAATGGGTGTGCTGGGGAAGCATTCCATCATTTTGAAAAGATGCAACAAGAAGGCATCTTCCCGAATGCAGTGACTCTAGCTTGCATGTTGAAAGCTTGTGGCAGCGTAGGAGAAGCTGTGAGAGGCAAAGAAATACATGCTGACATTGCCAGGAGAGGCTTACAGGAGAGGGATTGTGTGCTCGAAAATTCTCTCATAGATATGTATATGAAATGCAATGCACTTGCAATGGCACACGAAGTGTTCAATGAGCTTTCAATTCAGAATCTAGTCTCTTGGAATATATTGATCTCAGGGTATTACCAACATGACCACTGTGAAGAAGCACTTGATCTTTTTATACAGATGCAAATGGAAGGCCACTTTCCGGATAAAGTGACATTTCGCTCCATTTTACAAGTCTGTAGTGACATTGGAGCCAGGGCAAAGGGCAAAGAGATACATGTGCAGATCCTTGGAGCGGGTTACCTTGGTGTCGTTGGGACCGCATTAGTGGATATGTATGCCAAATGTGACACAACTGCAAATGCCAAAGAATTGTTTGATGAACTCATAGCTCCAGATGCAGAAACTTGGAATGCACTGATTGTGGGTTATTGCAACGCTGAATATGGTGAACAAGCACTAGATTGTTTCAGGCGTATGCAACTTGAAGGTTCCTATTGGGATATGGTCACCTTAGCTTGTATCTTGAAAGTTTGTGGTATGTTAAGAGAATCTCAGAAAGGCCTAGAAATACATTCCTTGATTGTCATAACGAGGTGGCTGGAAACAGACACTATCCTTGGTTCTGCGCTGGTTGACATGTATGTCAGATGTGGTTTACTTGAAAAGGCACAAGAAGTCTTTGACAAACTTCCAATTCTAGATGAAGTTTCATGGACTGCTTTAATTTCAGCATATTGTCAACATGGGCGTAATGCAGAAGCACTGGATTGTTTCAACCGCATGCAATTCGAAGGTTTATCTCCCGATTCAGTGACATTTTCTTGCATCTTACAGGTCTGTTGTGGCATTGGAGCACTTAGGAAAGGTCAAGAAATTCATGGAGAAATCGTGAGGAAAGGCATCCTTGGGAATGATACTGTACTTGGAGTGGGTTTGGTACATATGTATGGTAGATCCGGTGCTCTCCTTGAGGCAAAAGACGTGTTTAACAGGCTCCCTAATCAGGATGTAGTTTCTTGGACAGCGCTAATTGCAGGATATGCCCAGAATGGAGGGTGTGAGACAGTTTTTGAGTTGTTTAACAAAATGGTAGGAATAGGTACCCAGCCAAATTCAGTTACCTTCATTGCTGTTCTCAATGCATGTTGTTTCTCAGGTTTGGTAGAGAAAGGCAGGATGTTCTTCGACGCCATGACCACAAGCTTTGGTATTTTCCCGACTTTGGAGCATCATACCTGCATGGTGGATCTTCTAGGCCGAGTTGGGTACTTTGAGAGTGCAATGAAAGCTATTCACCATATGCCATGCTGTGACCATCTTCCTATGTGGTTTGCTTTACTGGGTGCTTCCGAAAAGTGGGGAAATGTGGAGTTTGGAAGATTGGCTTACAAACATGCAATCCAATTGGACAAATCAGGCATTAGGTCTGGTTTGGCATACAGTTACATGTACAGTATTTTATGCAGATTTTGAGCAGCTTATGTGAGATTATACAACATTCTTTGTACGTTCATGTGTCGATATTCCAGTAAAAGATATGGTCAGCACAAGATGGTTCTCGTATCTCACCCGTGGTTCTCAACTATGAATAGATATCATTGTCTGGTATATTGAGGAGCATCTTGAGTTAATTTTGTCTCTCATTTTCTTGAAGAATGCAAAGCTATGGCAACAAAGCTATGGCAAGAGGTCGTGCCTTTATGTATTTCCTATGTCCTTAATCTGTTTAGTTCATCAACAGTTTTGGAAGGCTTTCTAAGAGCACTGCATTTGGCATAACATATCAATTGCCAAACCAAATTCACAATCAATGCCATTTGCATCAACATGAGACTCTTGAAATAAGTTTCTTTCACTGCCCTATACTTCCCAATCTTGTTCCAAGACATGGATTAAGGTTTCACCATGTTCCATTCAGCTGGAAACAGTTTAAGCTTCTTCAGAAGCACAAGCCACAGCAACCACGTTGGCAACCATGAAATGCTTTCTGTGCATACATATCCAAACCCTAAATCCTTTCACCACAATCTAGTTCAAACGCTAAACCCTAATACTCATCGACTGCTTTCTGGTATCCAACTTCACCACGACTGGGGCATACCCATCTTTGTCATGGTTGCATCAACATACATGCATCTCTTAATCTTTATCAGAGAATCCAGTATCAGCCACAATCTTTTCGGCTGCAAGAATGAAGCTCTGATGACAGTGAATTCTGCAATGGGAGCATTCCCGCAGAGAAAACACATAGCGCATCAGCAGCTTATTCGCCTTTTGCAGCCATGATCCATCCATTTCATCCATGTCTTTATATCCATGGTCCCTCTATCTACATCTCTGTTACTACCAGAGATTCGGGGACAGGCTGGTGGTGCATCCAAGAAACCATGGCATTTATTCTGATTGGTTTCAAATATACCTCAGTTTATTCCAGCTCTACCGACTGTGAGGCTCCTAGGGTATGTTGGCTTTCAGCCGACAAACCGGTAGGGAGATTACATATGCCCAGAGCTCAGCAACATTGAGCGGAGCTTCAGCTTCAACATATCACAGCCATAGCCATGGAACCGAAGAAGAAGAAGAGAATAAACTTTCTTGCCACTTGCGTCAGTGCAGTAAATCCATGGACCTCAGTGGAGGCAGGCTCCTCCACCACCACCTCATCTTTTGTGGCCTGGAAGCAGATATGTTCTTATCAAATCTTGTTCTGCAAATGTATGGGAAGTGTAAAGTTGTGTCGGATGCAATCTCTGTCTTCTGGGGGATGCACTGCCGTGATGTATTCACATGGACATTCATCATCTCTGCTTACAGGCATGCAGGGCACGACGATGATGCCGAGCTTCTATTTCATCGGATGCATCTCGAGGCCATGGCCCCGAGCAAGTTCACTGTCATGGAAATCCTCGGTGTATCTGCTAATGGCCTCTCTGCCGTTATAGGGAAAAGGGTACATTCATGTATTGGTGCAAATTCTGACCTTGTCACATTGAATGCCCTCATAAATCACTATGGGAAATCACGCAATGTTGAGGCTGCAGAAAGGGTTTTCGACGGCATGGAAGAACGAGATGTTGTAACTTGGAATACAATGCTCACCATGTATAATCAACTTGATGCAGAGAGCGCCATAACATTCCAATGCTTTCAGTGCATGCTCCAAGAGGATGTGATCCCAAATAAGGTGACCTATTCTTGTGTAAGTGATGCATGTGTACGGGCATCTGCATCAACGGAGGCCACGAAAATTCATGCTGTTATTGTTGGCAGTGGGTTGAATAGTGATGTAAATATCTGCAACACTCTTATTTGTATGTATGCAAAGTGTGATAAAAACCTCATCAATGCTTCATCCGTTTTTCATGCAATGACAGTGCATGATGTTATTTCATGGACATCTTTGATTGCCGCATCTGCCCAACAGAGCCTGGGTGATCTTGCCCTTATGCTGTTCGGACGCATGCAGATGGAATCAGAGCTGCCAAACAATATCACATTTCTTAATGTAATTAACGCATGTGCCAATAACCTGTTGGAGCAAGGCAGACGTCTTCATGCCCGGGTGGGGGGAAGCTCATACGAAATGGATGTGACGGTTGGGAATTCACTCATTTATATGTATGGAAAATGTGGAAACACGGTGAATGCGAGAAATACATTTGATAAGATGCATAGTAAGGATAGAATATCATGGAATTCGATCATTTCTGCTTATGCTCAACAGGGGCATACCAAAGAAGCATTAGGAATGTTCCGAGAGATGCATGAGGATGGAATGAACCCAGATAGGGCAACCATTGTCACTGTTCTTGAGGCATGCTCCCATGAATCAGCTGTGAATAAAGGCAAACAGTTGCATTCCCATATTAAGAATAGCTTTTTGGAGGTAGATAGTGTGATTGGGACTGCCCTGGTCAATTTCTACGGCAAGTGTGGCAGTTTGCAGGACGCACAAGAAGTGTTTGGAAATGCAACAAATTCTAGTGTTGTTCTTTGGACAGCCATGGCCTCAGCATATGTCCAGCATCGTAGATATGATTGTGCTATCCAGTTCTTTGAGCAGATGAAACAAGAGGGAATTGTTCCAGACAAGTTAGCTTTCTCTACGATTCTTTCTGCTTGTCTTGGACAGGGAGCATTGCTGTTAGGAAAGCGGTTCCATACGTGCATCCTGGGCTCTTCTTTCAAGTCAGAAGTAACTATTGACAATGCCTTGATGAGTATGTATGGGAGGTGTGGGAGCCTAATTGAAGCAGGGACTATATTCAAGGAAATGATGAATCCAACTGTGGTGTCCTGGACTGCTATAATGAGCGCGTGTAACCAAAGTGGAAAACCCAAACAAGCTTTTCACTATTATGAGAAAATGGTGTTAGATGGTATTAGGCCAAACAAAATGACATTTGCAACTCTTCTTGATGCATGTGCTAGCCTGGCAGCTTTAACTGAAGGCAATAACTTCTATAAGCAATTACTGATCGATGGGATTGATCCTGATGTCATTCTTGCAACAGCTCTTATTAATTTATACAGTAGGTGCGGATGCATTGAAGATGCACGGAGAGTCTTTGACAGAATGCCCAAACAAAATGTGGCATCTTGGAACTGCATAATTGCAGCTTATCACCGACAGGGAGATGTAAATCAGGTTCACAATTTGTTCAAACTAATGCAGAAGGAGAAAATAAGGCCAGATGAGATCACTTTTTTGTCTATCGTCTCATCTTTCAGCCATGCTGGGCTTGTTGACGAGGCCTACAATTATTTGAACTCTATGGTTCACAACCACGGCCTTACACCGACAGTAGAACACTATAACTGTATGATTGATTTACTTGGGCGAGCTGGATGCCTCGACCAGGTTGAAGAGATGCTTGTGGGATCACCATTTGAGGCAACATTACATTCTTGCATGAGCTCATTAAATGCCTGCAGAGTCCATTTAGATGTGGAACGAGGGAAACGAGTTATGGAAAGCATAACAAAATTCACCCCTGCAAATAATGCCTCTAAAGTTCTTATGTCAAACATCTACGCTGCCGCTAACCAGTTCCAAGAGGCATCATTGTCGAGGGCAGCTTAAAAGAAGCGGCTTTAGCAAAAAGCTCCAAGCAATGTCGATGATCATTATAAAGTCTGGTGAATGCAACAGTAAATAGCAGCATGATCATGATCAGCTACAGCATAAAGCAACAGAAACAATCAGGGTTGTAGCTGCAATTGATGAGTTTGCCGTCATACTCTCTTTCTCAAGACATTTTATCTTCCAAGTCTCAAGAGAGAACCCAACAGTACCTGTGGACACATCTCATATTAGTATGAGACATGAGTGAAAGGAACATGCACAGGCATCGGGCATCGGGCTTCTGTTAGTACAGCTGTCATGGATTTTTCTCCAGGTTACTTCAAGGTTTGATTTCATTGTTTGCTGAAGGCTTTCCCTGGTGAACATATCTACCTTTTACTCGGACACCATCAAACGTTGGCCCCATTTTGAGAAGATATCCACCGTGTTTATAGAGCCTTAACACCATTTTGACAAATACCCATATATTGTCACATGTGTTTTGAAGGATTCCTGCTTTTGATGCTCAAGTTCAGCACACTGTACATCTCAAAATGTCAGTTTCATGTGCTGTGGACAATCGTAAGCCAATCAGTCTCTTCAAGGATGACTATGGAATGTATCTACTTTGTCGAATTGTATAATTTTGTGATATATTGGCTATGAGTTGTAATTTTAGCAGTTTCACAACCATTTTCTATCATATTAGTCCAAACATACACATTATCAAAGGCCAGCTTCCCAAGCTTGACATTACCCCACTCCCGAGAAGCATTCAAGACAGCAACCCATGCTGGAAGATAACACGGAAATGGCATTGTCTTGATAACTGCCATCGCCTCATTGAAATACCCTGTTCGGCTAAAAAGATTCACCATACACATAAAATGCTCAAGTGCTGGACTAATGCCATAGCTTGAACTCATCAGTTCGAAAAATAATTGGCCTTCGTTTATTAAACCTGCATCATTACATGAACTAAGTAATACAACAAATGTCACTGCATTGGGTCTGAGACCTTTTATGACCATTTTGTAAAATAGCTTGAAAACAACATCATGCTCTCCCAGTTGAGCATACCCAGCCATGAGAGAAGTCCAAGATACTACATTGTGAATGGGGAGCTCGTCAAACACTTGTTGTGCCTTGGTGAGCACACCACATTTTGCATACATGTCTATTAGCGCGCTGCCAAGAACAACCGACTTTTTCAAGAACTTCCCTCTAGTTATCTCACCGTGAATTTCTTCGCCTTTATGAACTGCTCCCAAGCTACCACAGGCTTTCAGAATGCATGCAAATGTCACGCCGTTAGGCAGGAGACCTTCAAGAGATAACAGTTCATAACATCTCAACGCTTCATCACCATGTCCATGATCTGCATACCCTAGCATAAGTGCAGTCCATGACACGATATCACGCTCACAAAGCTGATCAAACATTTTCTGCGCCGTCGTGAGTTCACCACATCGTGCATACATATCTACTAATGCACTACCAAAGGTGCTATTTCCGTCTTTTGTGCGAATAATGGCATGTATTTCTCTACCCTTCGCTATCGATCTCATCTTACCGCATGCTTTCAACGCAGAAACAAGCGTCATGGAATTAGGAGAGAGGCCCTCAAGCCACATTCGTTGCAGAGACATGATTGCTTCTCTATCTTTCCCATGTTGAGTATACCCCCCTATCAGGGCAGTCCAGGATACCACATCCTGAAGAGAGAGATCTGCAAAGGCTTGCTGTGCCTTTGCAATATCACCACATTTGGCATACATGTCAATCAATGCAGTCCCCAGTACATTATTGCTTCTGAATGATCCCTTTCTCATCATTGTGGCATGCACTTGGGTGCCCTTTTGAAGTGCTCCCATGCTACCACAAGCTTGCAAAACACATGCAAATGTCGCTTCATTTGGACAGAGGCCCTCGTACTGCATTTGATGAAAGCATCGAAATGCGTCTTCACCAAAATCATGTTGGGCATAACCGGATATTAAAGCCGTCCAACTGACCACGTCTCGTGTGGGAAGACAATCCGACACCTGCTTTGCTGTTGCAACTTCACCACATTTGGCATACATGTCAACCAATGCAGTATCAAGCATACAGCACTTTCCCAACATCCCTTCTCGCTCGATGTGAGCATGCACTTCCTTGCCTTTAGAAACCATTCCCATAGAGCTGCAAGCTTGCAATACGCAAGAAAATGTGATTTCATTCGGGCAAATACCCTCAAACTGCATTAGTTCGAAGCAACCAAGTGCTTTCCCAGCATGGCCATGACGCCCATATCCGGCTATCAATGCCGTCCATGAGATCACATCCCTAAGCGGAAGCTCATCGAATGTTTCTTGGGCCCTGGAGAGTGCACCACATTTGGCATACATGTGGATTAAAGATCTGCTTGCGAACATGTTGCTTCTCAAAAGCTAACCCTCTTTTGATAACAGCCTCATGGATTCTGATGCCTTCAATGAGATCCTTCCTCTTGGTGCAAAGGCTAGGGTTTCTGAATGCTTTCTGAATGCAAAAAACATCATGCTATCTCATATTTTCCTGCTCGTTATGGCCGCAACGAGGACTCCGAGTTCACGTACGTGTTGCAGGTTTCTAAGTAGATGGGTGGACTCTCATGTATAATGCAGACACTGTAGAATAAAAATGGTTGTCACAAACAGTTAGATTCTTCATAAGGCATGACAATGCATCAGAGCACCGAAGCTCCGTGGATCCTTTTTGTCCTGCAATCTGCTCTATCAGAATTAATAATATTTCATCTATGCACTATAAACATGAGTGTAATAACAATGTCCGACAGAGTTCTTCCGTATGATTTCAGTGTAAGAGAAGTAGAACCATAGTTAATTTCTGAAAGTAACAAAATTCTCAATAACAGTGCTCAACTCCTGAAATGTTTTCTTTCCGCTATACATCCACTAGTATGCCATTAAGAAGGCAGGCATCGTTATTTTATTATGAAGTCAATGAGTTAGGGTAATCCATAGCCAGTTACGCCTTTCCCTGTAAAATTTTGTTCACCATATTTACAAGAAGCTCCATATTACAATGCGAACCTGATGTTGGTTGTGTCCATTACTATGCCTTTTTCCTCTCTTTTTGAACTTATTCTATATGTGTATCTACACCTCAAAGTTTCGAGCTGATGACCAGCTGTCCTTTAAGAGCATCAGCAACTGCCTCTATAAATTCTTCTGTGTTCAAGTACTGGTCCCTTCTTACCCTGAAAACCATGACCAAGTATAAGACTAAACCCAATGTCAACATAAAAACACTGCACAATTCCGAGCAGTATAACACATACTTAGGACCATGAATAAGTATTGCTAAATCCTTTGTCATTTTGCCTCTTTCAACCGTCTCCACACAGGCCGCCTCCAACTTCAGCGCAAAATTAAGAAGTTCATCATTACCATCCAGCTTAGCCCTGCATAGAGGATATAATGTTTGGGGTATATGCTACAAGCATGCCACAGCTGGAAAATGTATAACTCGAATCAGACCTATGTCCAAGGCCACGTGACCATGCAAAAATGGACGCAATACTATTTGTACTCGTCTCTCCTCCTTTTTCATGTACACGGAAGTGCCGCGTCACGGTACCATGAGCAGCTTCAGCTTCAATAGTTCTGCCATCAGGGCACATCTGCCAGTAGTGAAAGAATGTGGACATCACAAATAAATCATCAAGATAAGCATAATAATTAAATAAACGCAGGCGAATTGGACCAGAATGCCCCTGCAGATGAGAAATTTCGGTTTAAAAAATTCTTGATGCTCATCATATGAATAATATAGGAGATTTTCACATTGATACACGACTAACGTTTCTTAAACAAAGATAGCAAGACATCATGCCACTGATAATCAATTATAAAAGCACAGAACTTACGAGAACTGATGTCATCAAACCCAATGAACCAAAACCTGAAAAAGAAATTATCAACCAGAAGTTAATGCCAAACTTTCTGATAAGAAAAACCCAACTTCATTACAGTTTATGGTGAAGGAGTCTCACACCTTGAGCCAGAAAATCGCTTTGAACATCCCCATCATAATTCTTGCAAGCCCAGATATAACCTCCATCACTTTTGAGAGCATATGCAACCATATCATCGATCAGTCGATGTTCATACCTGTAACATAGAATTCCTTAAGCATGTAGTTCCAACAGGAAAAAATCAATTGTCAAAATAGTTCAAACCATATTCCTGCTGCTTCAAATTTTGTCTTCCAGTTCTTCTCATAGACGTCTTGAAAAATATCTTTAAATCTGTGGCAAGATGTCAAAGAATCAGCATATCAACTTCTGAGTTCTTGGAGCAGGAGTCACATAAAACTGAATGACACACCTGCCATCATATTTCTTCAAAATTGTATTTTTTGTGCTTAAATACAGTGGCCAGGCCTTTTGGTAGGCCATGCTCATAGATGATTCAGCAAAGGCACGGATAGACTGCAAGAACCAACATATTATTCATTAGAATCTCTCTTTTCCCTCTTTCATTTCTTTAGATCAAGCATATAATTCAAAGGAAGAAATTTCACTACAGAGGACAAAGATGAGTATATTCATTTGTCCAAAGCAATTTATATAAATTTTCCAGTTCTGTATTCTTAGTGTGCAAAAGATGAGTGAATGAGTGGAATAGGGATCCGCTAAAATGGACTACATAAGATTTGCCAAAGAACGATATACCAATGTCCTTCAGAGGCCAAACAAACAAGAAATTACATCCTAAATTTTTGCCGCCTCCTTGATACTGACAAACGAAAATAGTGTATAATTAGAAGAAGCACTAAAAGATTTCATTAGACAAGCCTGTGACAATCATGATGTTGCACTGTTAACCTGAAACTCGTATGGATCTAGGGAACCCTCTATTCATACACACTAAGACACCATTACATTCATCCGCATGAAAAACTGTCTTATGAAACTAATTCTCAATTCTAAAAGAGAATCTGAAGAAAGCTTCTAAAAACAACTGGAACATTTTCACAACCACTGAACTCTAAGTATGCATGCATGATTCTTATTTTCAACAAAATAGCATTGATAGATTCCTTGACCGAAAACTCCACACCTCATCTGTATTATACATTGCCAGTCCAACACCGCCAGCACCTTTGAATCGGAAAACTTCTTGCTCCACTGGCTCACTACCATTTTCAGGCACTGTTTGACCAGATGAATTACAGAGATATTAATCAAAATTATTGGCATTGAATTATCAATGATGTGAGAGATGTCAAGACACAATCTGATGAGTAAACAAAAACTTCATTTAAGCATCAGAGGTCAGTACGACTAAGAGGGACATACGAAAAACAAGCTTCAATGTTCCTGGGCCAGTAATCACCGTATCCGTAGCACGATATTGGTCCCCATAAGCATGCCTCCCAATACAAATAGGTTTTGTCCATCCTAAAAAAGAAAAAACACAACAGAATCATATTTCAGTAATTGTGTATCCACAAATAATAGGCTCACGGAAAACAATCCACAAATAATATGCTTGCCTGGAATCAATCTAGGAACATTTTTGCAGATTATAGGCTCACGGAAAACAGTCCCTGAAAATAATATGTTGATATATCAGTTATTACCACACATCATTTTCAACTTCCTTAAACTAAATAGGGGGGGGGAATACGAAACATATACCATTCAAAATATTTCTAATGGTTCCATTTGGACTCTTCCACATCTTTTTCAGACCAAACTCTTTTACACGGCTTTCATCTGAAAAGAATAAACTAATTATTATTAGCAATATTTATAAAGCATTGTGATAGAATATGCAGACATTCCACAGCTCACCAGGTGTGATTGTTGCACATTTAACAGCTACATTGTACCTGTGATGCATATGCATTGGTCAATGCAAGTAATCTAACCAGAACTTCTCATTAAAGCATTGAGCTTAAGAATTGTGTTTGGGTATTGCCTATGTGAGAAGGAGATGATGTAAATGAAAAACAGATGGGAATGTTTACAAAAATTATGGAAACTAAAAGATGACACATTTTTAGGTGAGCATTTATCAGCCAATATGCACGTGCGCATGAACAAATACAACCTGATACATGAGTAAGTTTATTTTGAGAAGCTTCAAGAACAAGGAAAATGAAAATTCGTCTGCAGAACAAAAGAATGATGACATTTAAATTGATAAGACAATATGCAATGCTTGGAAGTATGACATGATGACATACAAACATTTATCTCTTTAATCTATGCTGTCCCAAAAATGGTATCACACACGCAGACCGGTGCCATGCCTTTACACGCTCGATTGACAATGTTGTTGATGAAGTTCAAGCCCTCACACAGAATTGAATATGATAAAGACAATATATGCTGAACTATCCTTCTATCATTCATTCAATGTTTTGATGATATTCGAGTACATTCTAGTGACACATTTATAAAGTGACACCCCCACTGGTAGGCATCCGACTAGGTTCAATGTATTTGTATAGATTCCAGTGGCTTCATTGTATTATATCATCTAAAAATGGACATTTTTCTTCATTAAAAGTGAGCTACTGCTGCCTAGAATGGGTTCGGTTTGGTTGAGTGGTCAAGCAGAGATCATTCTTAGTGTCTTCATCCATGGTTGCACCTTCATTAGCAGTCACTGAAAGCAGGAACAGCCTTGTCCAAAAGCTAAACGTAATAGTACTCCCTTTTTCTGCTTTTGGTCGGGAACCTGAACTTGTTCAAATAGGCAAATTGGACAACCAATCTGAATCATTGACAACCATCAGTGGATGAACTTGCCAAGAGAAAAATCATGGTTAGCGTAAAGGCTCCATGTCCAAACAAAAAAACAAAAAACACTCAACATTTGTGGAAGATTCACGATAAATAGTGGAGAAAAGATCATGATTGCCACTTTACATTGGACTGTGGTTCTAGGGTATCTACATGTGGCAGCACGTATGAAGCAAATTAATAATCAGAGAATACACAAATTATTTCTCCTGTTTTTTTGAGGCATGACTATGATCAAGCACAAACTTATAAGGATTTGGTTAAGATTCTCAAAACTTACTTCAATGTGGCTTCTGCACTCTCAACAGTTACTGAATCGTCTGTAGCATCTCGATTCAAAATCCCAAGATCAAAATATTTCAGGTCAATATCAACGAAAGGAAGTATCAGCTGTGGATCAATACAACGAGCTAAACATGTTAATGCAAGATATTTAGATCAATTAAAAGAAACACAGCTCAAATAGCAATGATAAATGTAAGCTTGCCCTGTGGTACACAAAAAAATTAATCAGCTTCTAATGACTCCTTAGGGCATAATCTTGCATGCTCAAACCATATACAATGCTTTAGTTATTTTCAATTATATCAAGTATCCATGTTTCCTTACTATGACATCATTTTTTTAACTCTCTATTGCAAGACTGTTTTCTAAATCATTGACAGAGCAACTGGATACGAACATGGACAATACTTAAAACAGAATACGAACACATACCTTCTCTTTGATCATTCGCCAAATCACTCGCGTCATTTCGTCCCCTGAATAATTATCAAACAAAACAAAAAACAATCTTGATTTGTTAATCCTACTGACGCAGGTGACAAAGGATCGTCACTCAAATATCTTCAATGCGTAGAAGCCATTCATCTCAGCCTTTTCCATAAGGCATAGTGCATTATAAATATCTAAAAGGATACATGATCACATGAACAGCGTAGAGTTCTCTAGTTTGCAACTGGAAAAGAACTATCTGTTCAGTCGGCCACGTGTCCAACGATACCATTTTGTGCATTGAAGAAGTGTGTGTAATGTGCTTAGAACCACTGTGATGCATACCAAGCACATTAGCCAATTATATGCAAAAGCTTTCCTCCTATAAATACATGAGAGAATGAAATATTCCAATACAATTAGCATCACTTCCATCGTGCTACTATTTATGGCAATCATATCCATGGATAAGATTCATTAGCAATCCTTGAGAATACAGCCACGGAACGCAAGTAGCATTCAAGGTATTAAGTTGAGACGGCACCATTCGGAGAACTATACGTATCTATCTCTATATACAAGAGCACGATCATTGCAAATAGCTATTACGACCGAATGAATTAGCATCTCTACGCATGCATTGGCATTGACGGCAACGTCGCTCTCTGGCGACAGCAAGGCAGAACGAGCAGGTGCAGGAAAAAAGAAAAATTGCAGCAAAAGAGGTTCTTGTTAGGAACTAACCATCCATTTCAACGACGGGATTTTCTACTTTGATCTTCTTCATCGGTACGGGATCGGAGGATTGAGCGACTGAGGAGTAGCAGCAGGAGAAGGAGCGGCTGCGTCCTTTACCAGAGCATGCGGATGGCCTCCGAGAGATGATGCCCGGCGTGAGGAGAAGGCGCGATGCGGAAACCCTAGAAACGGTGGGGAGGATCGACAGCGAGGTTCGAGCAATAAGCATGTTTTTGGACACGGGAAGAAGACGACGAAGACGACGAAGAAGAGACTGTTTTTAGTTGTACTGTCTGAGATAGAGACAATGGACATGAATTTAGAGGTATTTATAAATATGGCCATATGTGGTCAATATATGTTCTATGGTGGCACGATAATGTATGAGCATGGAGAGTCCTAACCGTGCAAATTCTGCAGTATAAATCGTTGCAACCAATGTGATTTCCGTTGAGGGAATTGTCATCAATCCGATTTTTTTTTCCCATCGATCAATGCGCCTTCGTTGATGTGCTCCCTAAACTTTGAACGTGATGGGATCGATCATGCTGCGGTCTCTTTGCATGTAGTTTTGCCATCTGCGCTTTGCATTAGCCCGTGGCGGGTGGGTTTGCGTTTAACTGAACAGATAGTTCACTGCTATTGCTTGGTATTATCGTGCTTTGTGCAAGATCTGAAGGTTTAAAAACCTCGAGGTAGCTCGATACAAGTTTCGTGAAGCTCATTTACTCCATCGGTGATAGCTAGCATCCATCCAATCAGGTTGGCCATCAAAAGTCTAGAATATATGGGTATCTAATCCATTTTATAACATGGAGTTTGTGTAGTGCCGCCGTTCATACATGCATGGCCATGCCCGAGAAGCCGATAACGCAACATGGGCATAGCCATCATGGCCAAGAAACGGACGGCAATAACACCACAATCGAATAAGCATCGATAGATTAAACGGAGATGTATGCATGCATATGCATGGTGGTGGTGATGATGATGTCGTCTTCTATGATGATCATGGTGGTGGTGGTGCCCATCCTGATGATGCGTGTCCA
>JBBBWG010003081.1:0-32038 GCA_037176905.1 Azolla pinnata
GAGAACTAGTATATAAGGACTAGTCCCTCATTGTATGAACCATTCCGGTTCAATGCCAGTCTTCGGCATCTTGTACGTTGAGTCTCCGGGTAATTCCAGTTCTCGTCTTCTTGTTTAGTTCTTGTGCTTTTCTTGTTATTATCTTCTCTTCCGTTTCCATCGACGAGCCTTGGCCGTGACACCCATCTAATTCGTTTTTGCCCAATAAAAAATGACCAACGATAATCCTCTACAACTAGATGGCCCTAACACCTGGAAAATGAAGGTGTCAAACTACAATAGGAGCCATGCGGTTGGACAACCCAAATTCATGTTGCTCCCAATTTTCCGCTTCATCTACAAATGATTTTTCCTTCCAAGTAAGCATCAATTCCAAGTCTAGTTCAATGGAGTCCTTAGCACTTCTCGACTTTGGGGCAACCATATGTTTTATGGACTAAATGTTTGTTTATAAACACAAATTTCATGTTGTCCGGTTATCTAAGCTAATTCTAGTGGAAGATATCAATGGGCGTATGCTTTCCTCTGGTTTAGTCATAGAAGCCATTGTCCCCCTCTTCTTACAACTCGGGGATCACTAGGGGGTCTTGACATTTTACGTCATCACTTTACCATGACACCCAATCATACTTGGTTTGTCCCAGCTAAAGGCACGTAATCCAATTATCGATTGGTGTAACCACTCGATTATGCTCACTACTCCATTCGAGTACGAACCAGCCCCAAGGTGGATGGTCATGTCCAAGTCGCAATGAAGGCAATCATGCATAGTGCCGCTGAGTCAAGCACTCTAGTTCCTATGCATAAAACTATCAACTCACTACTGTCAAAGTATAAGGACTTTGGGGACGTGTTCGAAAAAAAGAATGCAAATCACTTGCTGGAATATCGACCTTATGACTATTCGATTGATCTACAAGAAGGTGTCAATCTCCCCGTTGGTCCAATTTATGAGTTGTCGGAACCAAAGCTCCACGCGCTTCGGACTTATCTCGACGATAACCTTGCAAAGGGTTTTATTTAACCTTCAAAATCATCAGCAAGAGCTCCAATACTGTTCGTGAAGAAGAAAGATGGCTCCTTATGCTTTTGTATTGACTATCGGGTCTAAAGAAGATTATTATTTGTAACTGCTACCCATTAACTCTCATACCAAAGCTATTGGATCAACTCCAAATTGCACAAATCTTCTTTAAGATAGACCTTCTAGGAGAATACAATTTGGTGCAGATCAAACTTGGAGATGAATGGAAAACTGCCTTTGGAACATACTATAATCATTTCAAGAATAAGGTAATGCCTTTCGGTCTCACTAATGCTCCTGAAGTATTTCAGCATATGATGAATGACATCTTTCGAGAATATATAGATCACTTTGTTGTGACCTATCTTGATGTCTTTGCTTCAAATATCAAGGAGCACATTCACTATGTGAGGTTAGTTCTCACCAAACTTCAAGAACATGGACTTTATGTCAAAAGTGAAAAGTGTGAATTTGATCGTACTTCTGTGGAGTTCCTTGGGTATGTTATTTCAACACAAGGATTAATAATGGATACACAGAAGGTTAAGACTATCTGAGAGTGGATTGTTTCAACTCGAGTACAAGATGTGCAATCATTTATCAGTTTTGTCAATTTTTATTGGTGCTTCATCAAAGGATTTTCAATGATTAATGCATAACCTTTTATTGTTCTTACCTGCAAGGATGCTACCTTTGAATGGACAACACAACCACAAATGGCATTCGTCTTGCTAAAACAAGCCTTTAGGAAAACACCGGTCCTTCTTCATCCTGACCCAACTAAGTCTTTCACATCCAAACAGATTCTTCCAATTTCGCTATTGGGCAATACTCTCCTAACCAAATGAGGTTGGTGTGCTTCACTTGTGCAAGTTCATTGCCCAAGAAATCAACTACCTCATATATGACAAGGAGCTTCTTGCTATCATTGTAACTTTCAAAGAATAGAGCTACTATCTCACTTCCGTATTCATAATGTATTTTATGTCTCTTCTTAAATTCCCAGTCATCACATATGAGGTGAACCAAATTCTTGACTCTCATCTCTTCCGTTGCCAACTCCAATTCCTTGTCCTTTGGAAAGGGTACCCTATCTCTGAAACAAGATGAGAGTTAATACATCATCTGAAGCATGCCCTAACACTTTATCCTTTGGAAAGGGTATCCTATCTCCGAAAGGTCGACATGAAAGTCGGCATACCATCTCTATCATGCCTTAGATATATTTTGTGCATTTTACAATAGGTTTGCAGAAAGAACGGGTAATATTTCGTGTTCTCTTTTACGATTCTCAATTTATACTAAAAAAGCACCTAAATACTTAACATTTTTTAAAAATCATAAAAATTTATAATGTCAAGTTTTAAAAATATTTAATTTCCATGTAATTATATATTTTGTGAGAAAAATGATTAGACCACCATTTCAAAACTTGAGCAATTTGAAGGTTTCTAAAAAACATAGTTATCTTGGCAATTATTGACATTTCCAATGTATGGTGAGATAACAATCCAAAGCTTAGCATTGCCTTATCATTGTTTAAAAAATGCTTATTATCATATAAAACAATTAAATATTTGAATAACATTTTATAATAATATTATTATTATAGTATATTGGTTAGATTATTTAATTTTTATAAAATCCTCACCATTTTATTATTTCTGTAGTAAACACATGGTTTTAATCAAGAAATTCATGTGCCCTATCAATTTCTTGCATAAAACATGGAATTTTTAGAAAGGGCTGATTTTCAATACAATATATATGACTTTGTGTAAGAAGTCAATGTGATGCAAGAAGGCATGTATTTCTACAAAAATAATAAAGATAAACATTATGCGGAACAAAATAAATTGGAGACGATGAAACTCAAACCCAAGACCTTTGGTATAACACATGAATAACTTAACCACCACACTACATAATAAATGATAAAATAAACATATATTTATATATAATTACAGTAATAAATAAAGTCTTTGAAACAAAAAGTCGATGCAGCAGGAGTCGCATCGACCACTATTGCTAATCACCCCCACAATCAGCGGGGTCGATGCGGCGCATCAACCACTATTGCTAATCACTCCCACAACCATCAGGGGTCGATGCGATGCATTGACATCTCCTGCTAAGCACCTCCTCATGCAGCAGGTTGATGGAAGTACATGGGGGTGATTAGCAGCAAGGCATCAACCCTTGTTGATTGTGGGGGTGATTAGCAACAGAGGTCAATGCGCCGCATCGATCAGCCCTGTTGCAAATCATCCCCATAAGTAGCAGAGGTCGATGCGGCGCATCGACTCCCGCTGCAAATCACCCCCTTAAGCAGCAGCGATTGATGCGGCGCATCGACCCTTGCTGCAAACCACCCCATTAAGCAGCAGGGGTCGATCTGCCGCATCGACTTCTGCTGCAAACCACCCCATTAAGCAGCAGGGGTCAATGTGCCGCATCGACTTTTTGTATAAAAGACCTGATCTATTAATATAAGAATGTATAAAAATAATGCTATTCATTTTAGTATGTGTTGTTATAGTGTGGTGGTTGGGTTATTCATTAGTTACAAAAGGTCTTGGGTTTGATTTGCACTATCTCCAATTTTTTTTGTTCCTCGTAATTATTTTTATTTTTATTTTGGTAGAAATACATGCCTTCTTGCATTGCATCGACTTCTTACATAGTCATATATATATTGAAAATCATCCCCTTCTAAAAATTCCATGTTTTATGCAAGAAATTGGTAGGGTGCATGAAATTCTTGAATTAAACCATGTGATAGCAACAAGCGTTGTGGCGCATCGACCCCTGTTGCATGTGAGGGTGATTAGCAGAAGTCCATGCCCCGCACGAACCTCTACTGCTAATCACCCCTTCAGTCAGCCGGCCACCCCTCATATCGATCCCTGTTGCAAATCAACTCCTTAAGCAGCAAGGGTCGATGCCTCTCATCAACTTTTTGTAATTATTATGTTTTTTCATGTATTTTTCATACACTACTCTTTACAGTTTCCCAGCTGTTCGTGAGGCCGCTTTCCATAATGGTCTTCTCATGTAGCACTCCAAGGTCTTTACAATCTTGAGCATCAATGGCGCGTAGAAACATGACCACTTTGTGTGGCAGAATGATGGTTTGGTTTCTTGCTGACAATTTTTCGTATCTGCTCTCGAATTTTGTGAACAGTTCAAGTACCTTTAGCCCTTTGTTTGGAGCTTCCACCCAGTCTTTAAATCCCCTCCGAGTTGCTCTAGATGAGTCCTCAATGGCATATGTGGTCTTAATGGCTTCCTCAAATGCCGACCATGTAGGATGTTGCAATTGGAGTTCATGAATGTGTCTTTGAAGTCTATCTATAGCAATTCACTTAAAAGATAATACCTATAATCCTTCTGTAATTCTGCAACATAGCATCTCCGCCTTGTAGTTGCGTAAGAAGCGTGACACATCTTTTCCTTTGAATAGCTTGTTGTGTTGCACAAGTCGGTCCACCATCATAGCAACCTCTAACAATGCTCGTTGCTCTTGAAGCATCCTCTCGAACAACATCATTATACTTATTGTTTCAGGCTGATTCTTCATCTCTGTGCCACCCGTTTCACGTCGGGTTCACCAAATGTCGTAGAATTTGGGTTGTACAACTCCAATATATGGTTCCGGGTGGAACCACTAGGGTTCTAAACTGGGAGATGGACAATTTGTTTAAAGATTAAAAGAAATATGACTTTAATTATAGAAGATTACCACAATAGTGTCCCTAGATTAGGAGTCTAATAAATTAAAATAATATATATAGAAATTAATATATATAGAAATGGTTTGAAGATGTTTTAGGTAAGGTCCCACAATGTTCCATCAATGTAAAACCTAGTGACTTTATGATGATTGACTTAACGTGGATTTGTAGTGCCAAGGAGGGGACTTTAATCCTACCATCTCATTGTGAACAGGTAAGATGTACATGTATATTAATAATATATTCTAAGTATACTATATTTCTTAAATAATATACCTCTGATGCAACTAACATTCTATTGTTACGTAATGCAAGTCATTTTCTATCATGTATTGCATAATGAGAACTGGTGATATGTGATATTGATGGCGCCACATACAAAGCCAATTTTCCACTCTTTGTTGCCAAAAGTGGGGCCGGTAGATCATGGTATCAGTGAAGATGTGTCGACTGATGCATATATGTTTGATTAGCAAGATGAGACGGTACTACCATTGACAACAAATACACCAATAGATCTGTTAGATGTTATTGTTGATATGTGTCAACCCGCCAGCAAAGTGCGTGATTGCTTGATGACATCGACAACATTGATGTTGGGATATTTGATGCTAATGGTGATGAAGCTGATCAAAATCCAAGTGACAGATCAATCAACACTGATGCATCCTTAGATTTATGCATCGAGTTAGGGTCTAGGGACATGATTGATATTGATGAAGTTCCTAATCTTTTTATCGATATTGATTTGTTCATTGTAATTGATTCTTATGTCAACTACAACTCATGACAATGTAATGATACATGATATTGATTCTATGTTTGCATAGATACATGTACACAAATAATTAAATATTATTCATTTGTACATATATGTATAGTATAGTCGCGTCTAATTTGTACCTAATTTGCTGTAAACTTCGCGTCTATTACACGTCAAACTCGCAATAAAAATCTTGCAACAAAACGGGATATTTACTGTACATTTTGTCACGATGTTGGTATAACATAGACGCTCTGTTTACTACAACATAGCTACAAATTAGCTTATATCAACCTGTATTTACCTATATATGCATACATACATGTATATTCATCTAAATATATATTCTTTCATGTATATTTGTGTGTATATACACAGATATATGCATATTCATCTATATATGTACATGTTTGATGTATATTTAGCTGTAAACAGTCAAATACATGCATATTCACCTGTATATGCAAACATACATGCAGATTCACTTGTAAGAACTCGTGTCAAAGTGCTAAGAGAACTCGCGTCAACATCGCGTCTATTGTCATGGTAAACAGTGCGTCAAACTGGCTAAAATAAGTCGGGTCTAAAATTGCATCAAACTTGTGGTAAACAGAGCGTCAAGCTAAATTTAGTCGTGTCAAACAAACGTCTACAGGTGCGCCTACAGGAACATCTAAAGTCACGTCAAACAAGCGTCAAACTAGCACAAATTAGTCGCGTCAAAATGTGCGACTACAATCGCATCTAGCCACACGTTTGTCTCGCGGTAAATTGTGCGTCAATGTAGCTAAAAAATAGCGTCAAACATGTGTCTACAATCACGTCTATACGTGTGTCTATCATCACAGTAAGCAACGCAGTAAAACTCCCAACAAATTTGAAGCGATTTTTAAAAATTACTACAATTAAATAATCCCCTAAAGAGATAGCGAAAGACATTTGGCAAGACCTAGTCCTCATTTTCATGGGGCAATATGATAAACTTAAAGATAACTATAGTAAAGCAACAATGGGAAAAAAGATTAGCTTTAGCAAAAAAGTGGAGAGTGTCGTAAGTGCTAATTGAAGGAGAATTGCTTCAACTACAACGAAATTATATGGCCCCAAAGGGATTTAGACATTTGATATTGGTGGGTAATCAGAGGAAAACAACATCACAGTAAATTTGGAATTCTAAGTTGGATTAGGGTTAGTCCATGCAACGGATGAGGGACTTGTTTTCTTTGTTGGTTGGGTTAGTATACAAGTTATATTTGCCTACACAAGGATAGAGAGTATGCAACTATACATATTGAACAGAAACACTCTGCCTAACACTTTAATTTGGCTCTTTAGTAGCAGACACGAGCTCTTTAGTAGCAATAAAACAACAGAGGTGATTTAACAAATAGCTGCGGATAGCAACGCAATGAACCTGACCTCTTATACCAAGTGTTGGAGATGGCGATGTTGGATAGTACTTGCAAGAAGATTGGCTGATCATAGATAAGATGTGCATGACTTTGCAAGCAGATGGAAGAGCAAGAGAAGAGAACCTATGGAAGAGCGGTAATTGCACAAAGACAAACAGACAAGTGAGAAAGATAGGTATAAATAGTGTGCATATTTTGAGTTATATACAATCCAAGCTAGGGCAAATTTCCTTTATAAAAATTACAACAATGACATGTTCAAATGGATAGTGTGAATTCCAACCATATCTCTTTGTTGGTTGGTACAGAGGCTTGACAACATGTCCATTGTGTGTAGTCTGTACACGCTTCTTTCTGTGATCCGTTATCTCCTTCATTTTGGAGATGATTGCATTCATATGTACTGCACAAGCAAATCATTAGAATCTTTGATAGCTTCTCCTGTCAGACATATGCCTCTGTTTGGAAGTTTCTGCAGAAATAACAAATGCACAATGGCTTCACCTTGCCAAGTTCCAGAATACTCCAGACTGCATGCCAAATCACTCTTAGAGCCAAGGATTCTTTCTGGATTTCCCATTATCTGGCCTTCTCACCCTCACAAATGGTTTAATGAAAGAACATCTCGATGCACCATGTTAATCCCCCGTTCTGCAAAGGCATTAATATTTATCAATTTAAGCCCTTGGTTCTTAGGAAAATGCACCGTTACAATTTGTCAGGCTTCTCAGCCGAATTGTCCAGATACCGCAATTTTTGTAGTGGGAAAAGAGGAGATACTCACATTGACCATATTGCCTTTAAGCATGCTCCGTGGGCACTGTAAATGTTGGAAAGCAAAACATATGGTGCAGAAGTGCAAGAATCCACTTCCAAAACATATTCTGAAGATTCAACAGCTTCAGTCATGTTGGAATGCAGTTTGCAAGCACCTAGGAACGCCATCCATGTGGTTGCATTTGGTTGGAATGGCATACTGCTAATCACCGCTTTCCCATGAGACAAAAGGCCAGTCCGACATAGAAGATCAACTATGCAATCATAAAGCTCAGCAGTGAAAGTAATCTTAGGCTGTTGGACCATAGAGGAGAGACAATAATAGGCTTCTTCAAGCATGCCTGCATGGCTACAAGCAGAAACAGTGCTGATGAGCGTGATCTCATTTGGAGTCACACTCTCTTCCTCCATTCTTTCAAATATTGTGAGAGCTTCCTTCCCTTCACCTTGCTGACCATAGGCTGCTATGATAGCTGTCCACGAAACCACGGTTCTTTCATTCATTTTGTCGAACAGTGCTCGTGCATCTTTAAGGCTGCCACATTTTCCATACATATTAACAAGAGCATTCAGAACTACTATTTCTGATTCGAAGTTGTATTCCATCAGGCATGCATGGATGCATCTTCCTTCATCAAGAGCCGATTCCAATGCACACGAATCCAAAATACCCACGAAGGTTATCTTGCTAGGTTTAAGGTCAACCATTTGCATTTCACGCAACAATGCTGAAACCTCGCGGTTATGCCCACAATGGGCGTATGATCCAATCATTGCATTCCAACATATGACGTCCCTCTTTGGGAGCATTTCAAAGACCTTGTGTGCACTTTCAATGCTATCACATTTGCCATACATATTGATAAGGGCTGTTCCAACCACCACATCTGTTTCCAATCCGATCCGGCTCACCCAGGCATGTAGCCACAAGCCATCCAACAGGCTTTCCTGTTTGACACATGCAGAAAGACTACTGGCAAAGGTTATCTTATCCGGCGCAAATCCTTCGGATTGCATTTTCCGTAAGAGAAGGGTAACCTCTTTGCTCCATCCATAGTCTGCCATTGCGCTTATCATGGCAGTCCAAGAGATGACATTCTGAGCCGGCATCCGATGAAACACAAGTCGAGCATCCCCGACGCTACCACATTTACCATAGATGGAGATAAGAGCATTATTTACAGCAGAGTGCACGTCAAATTGAAGAGCCCTGATGAGTGTATGTATCCGTTTCACGGTTGAAGACCCTGGCCTCTCCATGAATGCACTGAGTAAGCTCACAAATGTGGCCTCAGTAGGTGCAAAACCCTCGATCTGCATTTGAGCAAATAATCGCATAGATTTGTTAGCATCACCACGGTCACCAGACACAGAAATGAGAGCATTCCAGAAGATCGCGTCCTTGACATGCGTGCTATTTGCCACATGCCACGCATCATCAAGGGCACCACATTTGTGATACATGCAAATCAAAGCAGTGGCCACGGCTGCACAGGCTTCGCATTCATGACATAAAATGAGCATATGCACAAGCCGGCCTTCTTGGGGAGCGGAAAAGGCATCGCAGGACGATAAGAGGCAAAGAAAAGAGCAGACATTAGGGTTCACCCCATCAATCTGCATGTCCTGGAACACGAGAAGGGCAGTGTGGATGTCCCCGAGCTCAGCGAAAGCGGCCATCAAGAAGGTCCAAGTGTACACATCCCTGGGCTTGATGCAAGAGGCGAGGCTTGTGGCATCATCCATCGCTTGACACCTGCCATACATCTGGACAAGCAGGTTGAGGAGGAGGCGATTGTGGCTGTGTTCGCTTTGGGCGATGTGGGAATGCAAGCACCTGCCCACAGGCAGGGAATTGCAGGTGCGCAGAAGGCGTTGATAGGAGGCGAGCTTTCCCTGTGGGGAGGGTTTCCCCATCAGAGGAGGCGGACGAGGTTCCCTTCTTCATCTGCGAGACACACACACACACACACACACACACACACACACACAAGAAACAAGTCTGTTCTGGCGTCTTGCTTGGTTTGAAGTTTTGATGCCTAAAGAGAGAACATTCCCATGGTCAAGAAGGTTTTCATGGATTTGATAAGTAGGTTTCAGGCATGGAGCACAGTACTTAGGTTGACACAATTTCATAATCAGGGGGACATAGAAGAAACAGGTTTGTTCTGTGCCCTGCTTTGTTGAAGTTTTGATGCCTAAAGAGGGACGATTCCCATGGTCAGGTAGGTTCTCATGGATTTGATAAGTAGGTTTCAGGCATGGAGCACACTAATTCGGTTGACACAATTTCATAATTAGGGGGACACCAGAAGAAACAAGTCTGTTCTGTGTCTTGCTTCGTTGAAGTTTTGATGCCTAAAGAGGGACAATTCCCATGGTCAAGTTGGTTTTCATGGATTTGTTAAGTAGGTTTCAGGCGTGGAGCACGGTAACTAGGTTGACACAACTTCATAATTAGGGGAACACAAAAGAAACAAGTCTGTTCTGGTGTCTTGCTTCGTTGAAGTTTTGATGCCTAAAGAGGGACGATTCCCATGATCAAGTAGGTTTTCATGGATTTGATAAGTAGGTTTCAGGCGTGGAGCACACTAATTAGGTTGACACAATTTCATAATTAGGGGGACACAAAAGAAAGAACTTTGTTCTATGTCTCGCTTGCTTGAAGTTTTGATGTCAAGTTGTCAATTTCATAATTAGGACACAGAAGAAAGAAGTTTGTCTGCGTCTTGCTTGGTTGAAGTTTTGATGCATAGAAAGGGACCATTCCTATTGTAAAGTTTTCATGGACTTGATAAGTAGGTTTCAGGCATGGACTACAGTAATTAGGTTGACACAATTTCATAATTAGGGGGACAGAGAAGAAAGAACTTTGTTCTGCGTCTTGCTTTGTTGAAGTTTTGATGCATAGAGAGGGGTCATTCCCATTGTCAAGTTTTCATGGATTTGGTAAGTAGGTTTTAGGCATGGACTACAGTAATTAGGTTGACACAATTTCATAATTAGGACGACACAGAAGAAAGAAGTCTGTCTGCGTCTTGCTTGGTTGAAGTTCTAATGCATACAGAGGGACAATCCCTATTGTAAAGTTTTCATGGATTTGATAGGTAGGTTTCAAGCATGGACTACAGTAATTAGGTTGACACAATTTCATAGTTAGGGGGACACAAAAGAAAGAACTTTGTTCTGCGTCTTGCTATGTTGAAGTTTTGATGCATAGAGAGGGACCATTCCTATTGTCAAGTTTTCATAGATTTGGTAAGTAGGTTTCAGGCGTGGACTACAATAATTAGGCTGACACAATTTCATAATTAGGACGCAGAAGAAAGAAGTTTGTTTTGCGACTTGCTTGGCTCTCTATTTTTGTTGTTGGTGTTCTATTGGGCTACAGGTTATGATCAATTGCGCATGACGTGTTACACATTATCACCACAAAACACTATTTGGACAAATTAAGTTGTCACAATCGATTGATTCCAACTCCCATGTAGTAACAAATTTACTCTCCCAGATTTTAGTTTTTAGTTATTATTAATTTTTTATCTTTTTCGTCCATCGTGTCGAATGTTGACATAATGGCTATATTCACATTTAGATAGGCTATATTTATAATAATCCAGAAGGGTGCTTGCTTGAGCTTGATATATATAAGTCAAGTTTGTATGACCGCCTCATGTTATTGCTATTTTGTGAATACAAAGTATTTTTCACTCACTCACTCACACACACACTCTCTCTATTTGTCTCATCTCCTTGTACTCAAATTGTTCATTCTTGTTGTTTTTCACTCTCATACACATACTTGCTCTTCTTTCAATGTACAACAATAGTGTTGTAGTTTAGTTTCGTTGATAATTGTTTTCAAACAAAAATTGTAGCCTAACTAAATTCTTCTTGGCTCCTCAACTGGGCGCGCCATTACATTACGTTTTGTCGGTCCCTCCACCCCTTCGAAATGTTTGTAACGTGTAGATTATAAAAACACGAAGCTTTTAAACAAAAAGAATTTCTTATAAGAGAAACTTTCGAAATAGTTTGGTAAAGATAGATTAGAAAAGAGAGGATGTTATATTCCAATCATACACAAATCTAACCCATTTGAGGAAACATATTGTGTATCGAGTTCTATTTGAGTGTAGAATGACAATTCAAGGACATGATAACTAAGGTTCTGTCCAGATTTGAACTCGAGCTCTTGTATTTAGAGTCCAATGTCAACATTCCAACTCAAGCTCTTGTATGTAGAGTCTAATTTTTAACAAAATCAAAGTTTATATTATTGCCTTACGTATATTAACAATTACCCACAAATCTGACTGAAATGTACCATCATGTTTGTGTATGAGTTCTACGTGAGTGTAGAATGAAAATGGAATGATATAAACTAAGGTTCTATTGAGACTCGAACTCCAACTTTTGTATTGAAAGTCCAATGTCCTAAGCACTAGACTATACAACCACATAACTACTTACAAATAGTTAGTTAATATTATTACCTCATATATATGGTAGCAAGGAACCGGCACAAAAGGGTGTGACACGTGGTACAATGCGTAACACAAGTGGAAAAAACGTCAAAATTGGCGACAAGGATGAAGAAGATACAACACAAAAAAAGGCTAGTGAAGATACAAAACAAAAAAAAGATCCGCTAACATCTTCATAGGTGAATATGAGTGCTGAGCAAAAATGTGCACAATGGTTGCGTACCCACTTAATGTATAAAGGAACAATGACAATTGCCAATGTTTATTTGTAAGGTTCTATCGAGATTTGAACTCGAGCTCTTGGATTCAGAGTCCAATGTCCTAACCACTAGACTATAGAACCACAAAATTTAAATAAATGTTTAGTTTCAAATATACATTTTTTGGAGGAAATAAGTTAACGTGCTTGTTATAATAACGTCTTCTTAGGCCAATATGAGACGTTTAACAATGCTTGCATATATAATCATCGATGACAATTACAAGATAATTCTACAATATTGTTTGTGGAGTTGCATTTTAGGTTCTCGATTCAATGTCCAATGTCCTAACCTTTAAGACTTCATAACCACTAGGTTGTCAAATAGAAGTACTTTAGAACGAGCAACACATCTGACAAAGAACGATCTTTAAAGGCCAATATGACCCAAGACATGGGGATAGGGCGAGGCAAAGAGAGAGAGTGTGTTTGTGTATGTGCATAGACAAAAAACAATTACCTCGTCAAATTCGTCCAACCACATAGTATAGTGCCCATAAGCCATTTATATACCTGCTTGTAGATTCCTCTTAAAGGCAAATAGTAGTACATTCAAAGTAGTTAGTCTTGGATCTTGGAAAAGCAAGGGCTCAAGTCATAAATGTAGAACTCCTAAATGCAAAAAAATGTTCCCAAATGCAAGTCCTAACTAAATTCTTCTTGGCTCTTCAATTGAGTGTGATATTACATCACATTTCAATACTCCATCCACCCCTTCGATGTGTTTGTAATGTGTAGATTATAAAAACACGAAACTTTCAAATGAAAAGAATTTCTCATAAGAGAAATTTTCAAAATAATTTGGTAAAGATAGATTAGAAAGAGAGAACAATATATTATAATCATACACAAATCTAACCCATTTGAGGAAACATACCATCATGTTTGTGCATTGACTTCTATGTGAGTGCAAAATGATAATTCAAGGGCATCATAACTAAGCTTCTATCGAGATTCAAACTCGAGCTCTTGTATTTAGAGTCCAGTGTCAAGATTTGAACTCCAGCCCCGATATTTAGAGTCCGTTTTGTAACAAAAGGAAAGCTTATATTATTGCCTTACACATATTAACAATGACACACAAATATAATGGAAACATATCATCATGAGTGTCTCCAGATGTGCTTCAATACTTCTCCGAGAGTGTTTATACAAGCTTGGTGCACTTGTGCGATTTGTCAGTAGGAAGGAGGTGGACCCAACGAGTCTAGAGACAACCCAAATAGAAGTAGTAGAAGCAGCGTGTCTTCTCGACGATACATTCCTGTGATCCATTCTCACTAGTCAGGTGAATTTAATTGTCCATATCATCCAGAATGTGGCAATATGTGACCCAGTCTCTAGCAGATGGATGTTTTTCTTAGAGTGTTTCATGAAAATGCTAAACATGAAAATGTTGAAGGATTTTTTGAGGCAAAATGCTTGGCTGGAAGGTAGCATCAGCGAAGGGTGGTTGATCCAAGAAGGCATAGTGTTCAGCTCACAGCATTTACACGAGGCCGATTCATCGTTGACCCACCCCTTCTCCATCGAACATTCACTTTCGGTGATGGACGTGAGAGTAAAAGATGGACCCACCTTCGTTCCTCAAGGCATGAGATGTAGTGTAAATTTAGGCTAGGAGCTTCATTTGAAGTTAAACAACTTTTGTATCCTGAACATGCAGGTTATGAGAACTTGGGTGGACAGGTACCATGTGGCCTGTCTATCTATCGAGTGTGAGCATGCCCACATCCTTTGTGATTATGGTCGACATGCGCCACTTCCAAGCCACATCACGGAGTTTTCATAGACCATCACGACAAAATGGGTGCATGGGGAGATGGACAGATTGAATCGGTCCGAGCATCGTGCATCAATAACGCAAGATGAGTGGGAGTATGCACAGGGTTGAAGTCCTGTGAATCACGATCCTCTAAACCCTAGCCCTCAACCCTAATTTAGAATTCTAATTTTTGAAAGAGTATGTTTTATAATGATGCAATGGACATATTATAATGTAATTTGGTGGGACGGTGCACATTATCGCACGGAAGTCATTGATCAAAACTGGTGTCCTGAAGTTTTGGGTGCCTAATGTGAAAGGAAAACAGAGAAGGAATGTTAAAGAAGAACAAGAAGAACGCAAGAAATAATTAAAACGTTGTTTTTTTTTCTCTACTTTTTTCTGCTTTTTTTTTCTACTTTTTTCCTCCTACATTTTTTTCCTATGCCGACCCACTCCACAACCTATATAAGGAGTGGCATACATAGAGGGAAGGGGGGGAGAAGAGCATATGCTCAAAAGAATATCTAAACCCTTAATACCTACTTCTAAACCCCTAAGACCTTATTTCTAAAGCCCTAATACCCGATTGCTAAACCCCAATCTCTTATCATCTCTCTACTAAAGCCTTAATCTCTTCTAATATCTCTTCTAAACCCTAATCTATATCTCTTCTAATCTATCTTTCAGCCAAACCCTAATATTTCTTATAATCTAATCATAATTCCTCTTATCTCTTGAATATATCTAATCTAAACCTAATTTCCATTATCTCTTATTTAAATCTAATCATTCTAATCTCTCTAATATCTCTTATCTAAACCTAATCTTCCTAATCTTTATAATCTCTTATCTAAGCCTAATCTTCCTAATCTCTCTAATATCTCTTTTCCTAAAGCCTTGATCTCTCTAATATTAATAATCCTACTCCCTTTTATTTCTATAGATTTTACTAGTATGTTCTCCTAATTTGGGGATACAATTGTAACAATTCTCTAGAATTAAAATAAATTTCTCTTAAAAATATCCATCTCCCGGTTCAAAACCCCAGTGGTTCCACCCTAACACACATATTTGGAGTTGTATAGCCCGGAATTCTACGACACCGATATAACTCAAATTCTGGAGTGATTGACACATATGAGGGGGAGGATGGATAGGAGCAAGAATATAGTGGAATTATCTAAAACATCATTAAACTAGGCTTTCGAAGATTCAAAGTAGTTGTTTTCGATGTCAGATGGTTTTAAGATCTTTTAGGTAAGGTCCCACAATGTTCTTTTCATATAAACAACAGTGGCTTTATGATGATTGACTCCACGCGAATTTGTAGTACCCAGGAGGAGACTTTCATCCTACCATCTCATTGTGAATAGGTAGTTGCTAGTTCTTAAATAGTGTAAAGATTAAATTAGACTAATTATACTATGTTTCTTAAATAGTTTCTAACCCTGTATTGTTACGTAATGCGGGCCATTTTCCAACCTATGCTACATAATGAGAAATGGTGATATGTCATACCGATGGCGCCACGTACAAAACCACTCTTTCACTCATTGTTGCCAAAACTGGGGCCAATACATTATTCTGTCGATGTACATTTGCCGACTGACACAGATATGTCAGATCAAAGGGACGACACAACACTACCATCCACAGCAGATAATACAACAACAGGTCAATCATGGGTTGCTGCATGATTGCTCGATGACGTCGAGAATGTTGAAGCTAGGATATTTGATGATGCTGACAGCTATCAACCTTATCAAGATCTAGCGAACCGCGAACAATAAACGTTGATGCGTCTATAGACTTATGTATTGAGTTAGGGTCTAGGGACATGATTGATATCAATGAAGATACTAATATATTTCGGACTATTTATATTGATTTGTTCCTTGTAATTTATTCTTATGCCGACCAGAACTCATCATATCATTATTGTAATGCTAGATTTTGACATTGACTGACCCATGTTTGTATAAATATAATAAAATTTGTAACATTTGTATATATGTGTGCAGCACAGTCGCATCGATGACGCAACAAAGTTGCAGCAACATCACGTCCAGTACATGGCAAACTATGTGTCAAAACTCCCGTCAAAACTTGCATCAATAATCGTGTCAATAAGCACATAAATATTGTGGCAAATTACTGTTTAATATAGCTTTTTCCACGTCCTTGCCGCAACATATACGCTTTGTTTACTGCACATGTAGTCGCATACTCACTGCAACATAGACGCTCTCTTTACTGCAACATAGTTGCAAGTTAGAAACTATCAGGCTACATTCACTTGCATATGCACACATACATACACATTTATCTAATTATACATTTTCTCATGCATATTTAGGTGTATATGCATATATATCTCGATATTCGTGCATTTATGAACATGTTTGATGTATAATCACTTGTAAACGGTCGCATATTCACCTATATATGCATAGACACATGTAGATTCACTTGTATATCCATGCATAAACACATATTCACCTATATATGTACATGTTTGATACATATTTGCATGTATATGTATAGACATGTATATATACTCGCAAATTTTCATATATGCATGTGTATTAACACATAGATGTAGCTATTTATGAATATGTAGATATATAGATGCATATTTGTATGTATTCCGATAATTACATGGATATATTCCATTTTAGATCATAATAAATACATATTTACCTTATGTATAACATAATTGTATGTTGGACAAATTGTTTATATTGTTACATTGTGTGAAATGAGCTAAAATGAGACAAATCAATATGGTCCCGGTAAACATTGCGTAAACAAACGTGGCAAACATGCAAGAAAAAGTGCAGCAAACTCGTTGTAAAAGTCGTGTTTATATTTGCATAGAAAAATGCATAAAAACTGGCGTGAAAGTTTCCGTCAAAATTTGCAAAAAAAGTTTCGGCAAATTGGAAGGTTCACTATAAATTTTGCTGCTTTTTTTGCATAAAAGCTCACGTCAATATTTGCATCAATGTTAGTGTCAAGTGTCACGTCTATGTTCGCGTATATAACTGTATCAAAAAGTACGGCTACAATAGCATCTATACTTGCCTCAACATTGTTGTAAAACTCCTGTCACATATTCAATTTTGCAAGCGATTATACTCCCGACAATGATCACATAAAAATTTTCAGCAAATTGTTGAAATTTTTCTACGGCCAAATTTGCATGTATACTCACAGCAATAGGTGCGTCAATATTTGCATAAAATGAGTGGCTATATGTGTAGCAAAAGCGAAAAACATAGTCGCATAAAACTCCGGATATGGTTGCATATATGCTCGCAGATATGGTCGCATATATACTCGTGTCTATGTTTGTGTATATGTTCGCGGCAAATTTGACACGTATAAGAAAAAATTTGTCATGCGGCAAATTGTTGCAATAAACGACCTAATACCTTATAATGTATGCATGTATATATTCATGAATATGTAGGTATGCTTTCTTGTAAAGATAAATATCCTTGTATGAAGAAGCTTCTAAAGATATATATGTTCTCGAATTGAAAACAAAAAGAAACATATAAAAATAAATAAATGAGAAAATTATATTTAAAAGATTTTTTACATTTGTATAAAATTTTATAAGATTTTATTGCGTAAGTAAAAGGAAAATAAAATAAATATTATAATTTATTTAAAAAAATTTGGATAATTATTTAATATTAGATGACTTCAGGTGTCTAATTTGTAAAAAATGTGCAATAAAATCGCGTCAAAGCAGGCGTCTAATTTGCAATAAAAGCACATCTTATTACATAAAAATATGCAGTAAAGTAGCAGTAAACATGCAGTAAAGTAACAGTAACCATACAACAAACTTGCAATACACATGGAATACACTTGTAGTAAACTTGCAACAAACTCGCAGTAAACATGCAACAAACTTGTAAGTACAGTCGAGGTAAACATATAGTAAACTATGTGTCTAAGTCACAGCAAACATGCAATAAATTGTGCATCTACAATCGTGGTAAAACGTAAAGTAAACGAGCGACAATGCTCGCGTCTATAGTCGTAGTAAAGCTCACCTTTACATTCATGGTAATGTCACATCTACAGTCGTGGTAAAAGACACAATAAACTGATTATGTCTTTTAATGCGATCGTAAACGCGATTTTAACAAAAATAAAATACAATGAATTTTACAATAAATGGTGCGTCAAATAAACCGATACTTTATATGATGGTGGGACAAATTTATGATCATATACGAGCATCCCAAGTACAATATATTGTCATTAATATAATCAACCATACACAACGTACCGAAATATAGAAATTCATTTTTCTTGTTATGCTACAAGGAATTGTAATTAGATTGTAATTATAATTAACTTTCGGTCTCGTCTCGGAATTGGTGATTATAAGCACATATATATATATATACATGCATAGGAATTTGGAGAGATAATTAATCATCGATACTACTATTAATAGAGTTACAAACCATGATTCTTTTCATGATGTCCGTTATATTCTTATAGGCAAATTACAATATATATATGTATATATATATATATATATATAGAGAGAGAGAGAGAGAGAGAGTCTCCATATCAACATTGACGACATTGTTAATTAAAGGTGAACCATAGACCTGTTCCAGCTATATTTGCATTAATACATGTTTTGTGACAGCGGCGCAGTGAACATAATAAGCTTGCACTAGGATCACCAGACAAAGTACGGCGTTGAAGAAGTAGACGAGATTTGCCAGAGCTGCAGCCTTTACAACTCAGGGGCGCGCCTACGGTGATAGAATCATCTCATGAACATCTCAACCAGTCTGATCAGACGTGATGCTGAATTATACAGCTTTGAAAGAGTACTTTCGTCGACGACGCATGTTTATAAATCAAACGGATCAAGAAAGCGATGTGCTGTTGCTTTGCTTCCCCCCAGATGACAGGCTGTCGACGTTACCTTAATTAAATAACGGCAATTAAAGTGATGGGTACGACATATAATATAGTGCGTTAATGTTATTTTAATAGTAGCACGGATCGGAAGTAAGATCTTAAGATTAGCAGAGAGAAGAAGACTGAGATGAATTATTTTTTGACTTGCAGGAGGTGGAATGTGGAGGAGGACGAAGCTGCAGGTGAGGGTACTGATATGGGTGTATGTATGAACTTGATGGCTAGTTGAAATCTAATTGTAATATATCATGATAGAATATAGACGAACATAGATAGAGATCGATGAGTTGCAGGATTAAAGTAATAACTTTGAGGTAACCTTGCTTGGGTCATGCAGGAGGCATGATCCCAAAGATCAGAAACATGTCCCTTTCGCGGAGCTGTCAGCTGCGACCACAATACTATTGGCTTTCTGAATTTACTTTAAAAACAAACTCATGAGCTGGTAATTAATGGAAGAAGAAGAAGAAGAAGGAGAAGGAGAAGATGAAGAGGAAGCAAGATATCGCGCAGAGACAGGTATGTTTGTATGTATGTATGTACATGCGTTCCGGCATAACAACAATATTCGGCGGAGTCACCTTTTCCTTTATATTTTAGTTCTCAACATCCGGGAAAGGAGTGGAATGAATGGAATTGACCTCAAGAAGATCAAACTCCATAGAATGCGGCCGGTCTGAAGCCTGCACCATATCCGTCGTTTTATAATGGGGCGGCACAATTGGTGCTTGTCCTTCCCTTCTTTAAAACCTTTTCCATCTATCCATCTTTTGCTTTTGTTCTTAATGATCCGCTTATAATTGTTAATTAACTAATTCAGCTACTTGATCCGGCTCTAATTATCAGCAGCTGGGCCTTTGCCTAACCGTTGACATCCGCAAATCAATCTTGGTCCTAATTCTGCAATCCGCGGGCCATCTAATTAGCTTTTGGTATATCGATTCCCATCCAACTCACGTAATTAATTATTTATTGCATCTACCTCATCTGCAAGATTAGTTATAGATAATTATATGCTCGCGCGGCCAGCTTTCATCACAATATGCATTTCATCGGAAGCCCTAATTATAGATAGGTTGACCTGATCCGTCACTATATATGATCTCTAAATCACCAGCTGATCCACAATAAATTCTCCTAATAATTGCTTACAATTTACTGGATGATCGAGCTCTCCAAAATTATTGCGCAGAATTACTTGTTTTTCATATAGCACGCAAGATGCAGTGTATACGTCGCTATTGTTTTAGGATCTCATTAAAATTAACGACTTTACGACTCATAATATCATTCGTAACTACATGCAATATAACTAGAAATTCGATTGAGGAAGCGTTTGCAGCATAAGCATTCGATGATCCTAGTATAATTAGCTGTTGGTCACACGTGTGGTCTGAATCAGAGCCGGATACATTGTGTACTGTGAACTCAACATGCATGCATGCATATAATTCATGTGGTGGTTGATCAATGATGCCATGAATGACAAGCATCATGCAAAACTAACTTAGATGTCAGAAAATTTCTCCATTATATACGTCTGACGGACGAAACTGATCAGGATCAGAGTTACATTGTCGACTAGGTCACTTTCTCTCAATGTCGTCAAAGACGTCGGAGCCAGGTAGCATAAAAATGGAAAAATTTGCCACATTACAGGTTATAATATTCTCAAATCTATGAATATCCAGCAGCTTGCAGCTAGCTGTGTGAATTATATTGTGTCCAGCCGGAAGGACTAATTCTAATAAATTATTTACTTGACAATATTCTCATCCTCAAGCTCATGAACGACGTCTATGATGCTCGACCCAGCCCGTTATTAAAGATAATGTGAATTAGTCGCACATCTGATCAGGCTGGATCCTATATTAATGATCTATATACATACATATATAGCTCGATTATGCACATACACATGATCATAGATGTATGTATCGACATGCTCGAAAGCTCGATCGTTATGTTAATAGAGTTGTAGTATACTGTCTATGATCATCTAGCTCATGCAGCTATAATCCTCATATTAACTATAGGCCAGCATGTAATTGATCCAATATCCACATACTCCGCAATGAGATGCGGCATATGCCATTTTATGCACAAAATATCATACGCAGCGAGCAAATGATGATGATCACTTCATGTATATCAGCCCAATTTAAAGAGAGCCGGAGGATTCAACAATCTTAATCATAATAGAGCCGGCTGCAAGATATACTAACACTACGTTATACTCTAGATTTAAATTGGCATGTTTTGAGTTATATTATAGCTTGCGTGTGGTTCATACGGTACTCAAGTTCTAGCTGCTCCAAATTACGTTGAGAACAAGATATATTAAAGGTGGAATCTTCTCATTATCCAGTCATTGGCGCTGCAGCAATCTCAGCTAGTTAATTGATATTCAAATCTAGAGCGAGCTGGAATGTAGAAAGTCGATTTCTCGAGATTTATAAGAATATTGGGCATGACAGTACTATAAAGTAGGAATAAATGCGATATTGTAATTGCATGATCTGTCAATCATCGGATGTATTTGTTCAATATCCCGCAGCTATAATAATCCCGCAGGCCGCATCTGCAAATAGCTTATAGCTGCAGCTTCTAGTGCAGGGGGCGCTAATTCATCTACCGAGTCTAGACGTGTTACTTCTTTGGCTTCATCTGCAAATAGCTTATAGAACTCTAAATCTTGTTTATAATCCTGATCTGGACACTATCGTGAGGATTCAGTGCCACTATGTCCAATATTTCTAATTCGTCCCTCATTCCCTTACGGCGCTAATAAGCTCCCAGATCACACGACCAGCTGATCGATTTTCTCGAATATGATTTATAATTGCAGTAACACTACGTGTACTCTACCACCCGAACAGTAGCATGAGCTAGCTGCTGATTCTGATGTCGTCAGCTAGATCAGATACGTGGCAACATTAACGTATGGAAGTGATCCGTAAGGAAGAGTTTGAATAGGTACGGCCGTGTGCACTAGCTCCTGCAGGTAATCATTAACGTACGTAAAACGGATTCCAAGTACATATACAGCGAGGCCTCTACACGTTTAAACGGCAGGCTCTCACGCCGGAGATTAATATGTATTCTGCGTCATGAATGACACCACGAAGCCCCTGAAGGTTTGTTTCAATTAACGGTATGGCGCAATCAATCAGTAGTACTGATCTCGGGTATCAAGAAACCATCTTATGACATCATCATCATCATCATCATCATCATCATCATCATCATTATCATCATCATCCCACGTGTTGAGAAAACCCAACTGTGTCAATGGATCCAGCCGCGTTTATGTCGATGGTTGATCACTATGTAGCTGCAGGGACAAAGATACCTAGCTTGGAGATGAGGCTGTTTTCCAATACGTAGTACTTGTAGTTACTCTTCGACGTGTCTTGACATGCATTCTGATCTGCAATATGTGTAAAAGCACGTATTCTGAATAATATACATCGATTGCCAAACGTCTCTTCATGCCGGCCGCCCTAAATGTTGCTGCACTCAGTGCCCATAACACAGACACAACTGGTTACAGAAAACGCAGGAAGGTGGAATGCAGGATGATGGCCGAGCTTTAGACAGAATTAGCAGCAGCTAGCTAGCTGCTGCTGATGGTTTAGGGTTTATTCTAAAATTACCTAATTCCGCGTCGGCTGCTGTATAAGCTGCATTAACGAACTCCTAACGACGACTGTGTGGATGTCTGTTGAATTGGTCGATGTTAGAATCGAAGCAACATTAAGAGTTCTTAACGTGGGATGGATTTTTCTCTTAGGCCGGCTGGGTAATTAGTTTCGTATGCATGCATACAAACCACCACCATCATCGCCATCGTATTATTATGTCTCGGACTCTCTGATCATTCTATGTACATATATATATATATATATATATGTGCGCGCGCGCGCGTGTGGTATACAGACATACAGACATACAGCGGTGAGTTTAGAGTAGGTAGGTAGGTAGGCAGATAGGTAGTAGGTAGGTAGGTAGACGACAGATAGCTAGCTAGCTGCTAGACAATTCTGTCCGTCCGTCCGTCCGTCCGTCCGTCTGTATACATACATACATGCATACATACCGATCTGCGCGACGTATTGTGTATGTATATATGAATGCATGTGTGTGTGTGTGTGTCTGTGTTTTGTGAAGCTTGCTAAACCCTAACATCTAAATAGAACCCTGCAACCGGATACGATGTATAAGCCGGCGTATACATACAAAGACCGGCCTAGCTACCCTCCAAGTTTAGAAGGAGATCCTTCCCATCCGGCCATTCAAGTTTAGAAGGCTGTCCTATCCTGTCCCCATCTTCTTCCTCATCTTCATCTTTGTCTTTCTTCTTCTTCTTCTTTCTTCTTCTTCTTCTTCTGCCTCTGCTGCTGCCGCCGCTGCTCCGCCGCTACCTTCCCTCGTTGTCACGTGTGCGTGCGTGCATCTGTTCTCTCTCTATATATAGACATTAGTACTCCCACACGGCCGATCCTCTCCCTCCAACCGGCTTCTGCCCCCAATACATACAAAAACCTCCTCCTGCTCCTCCTTCTCCTCCTCCTCCTCTTCCGATCCTCCTCCTTAATCTCCTACATCCACCGTCTCTTTCTTTCTATCTTGAGCTACCTAGTGTTGAATATCCATCCCTCTTGCGCATACCTTATAGCTATCACACCATTTGACAGACAGGATGAGCTCTCCTCCAACTAGAGCTGCTGCTGGAGCTTCTCGTCATCCGCCCCATTCTCTTCTGCATGTACATGGTGATCCATGGCGCGCCACCTGATTCTCTCACGCCGCCTCATCCATCCTCATTCTATTGTGAATGATGGCGCCCAAGACGTTGCAGTTTCTACGCAGACCGACCGGCGCTAGCTAGCTGTGCTACCGCATATGATAATTCATACTCCATATTCGCGCACACGCACAGGGAAAACACTGATTGCTGCTGCAGGTATCCTAAACACTAGCCGCCCATCTTGCATCGCCTTCAGTGTCAGTGTCCTCCTCCTCCTCGAGAAGCTGCTACGTTATTTGGCTATGATGATCGGTGGATCTTCACGCAATTCTGAGGCGCAGCTTATACTTAGCAGCAGCTTGATCAGGATCATGTCAAGAATACATATGATTCAGCTTCAAACGTAGGGCACCTATCTCTATCTATAATATTTGGACATTAATGGACTCATCATCAGTATTGGACTCTTCTCTTACTAATTTGTCGGTGACTTTTAGTCTATTTTGTTTATCCCAATTACCGCAATTTGGATGCGGATCTCGCGCTGCTTATCAATAAATTCCGGAATTAGACCCCACATCATGATATATACACCACGTTAGACCCCTATATTATTTCTGTGGAGCGTTTCCTTTCTGAAGCTGTAAGGAAGCAGAAAGTAGTCAAAGAGCTGAAGAATTAGAAAGAAGAGAGGAATCGTTAGCTACCATCATTGACCGTGGAGTCTCCAATTTAGGATGATGAAAGGACTAGAAATCTCGGCAGTAAAAACTCATGTGCACATGTAATTCTATTGATTGTAATAATTTGCGTGCCTCTCTCCTCTGCGCTTAGATAGATAGCTGGCAGGTGATCTCATGATATGACGTGCAGTGCACACAAAGCAATGTTACAACAGTATAAAATTCTAAGAATGGCCCTAAATCCTATAAGTCTAGCACATAGCAATGGATCCGTCAAAATAAATAAAGCGAGAGTCTGACTGACAATGGGCGCACCAAATTATTAAGATGAATTGGTCTGATTAGAGACTTGCGGGATATGAACTCATGCAGGAGCTGGGCCCGCGGCTGAGTACCGGATCCAAAATATCAGGCAGACCAGAGAAGAAATCAGGCCGGTGATCGGAGAAAGAGAAACCAGAGACATGAAGCAGCAATTCGCGGCAGGCGGTGCCGCCGCTGCTACTACAGTGACAACTACTACTAGTGGTGGTGGCACTGGTGCAGCCGGGGCGGAAAGTGGTACTAAAAGTGGTATCAGTACAGGGCCGCGAGGCGCAGCTCATGGATATAAGAATGCTAATAATAACAGTACAAGCGTGGAAGATCACAGCAGCGGCGTGTACTACGACGGGGCGTCGGAAGCCGCGTACGATTGCATGCAGGCGCAGCAGCAGCAGCAGCAGCAGGAGGAGGTGAACACACATGCGACGAGCGGCAAGTCTAGTGGAGCTAGCTGTGGCCATGGAGCATCAGCCGGCGGCAGCTTCTTGGGATTAGAAGAGTGCTTGGGTAGGAGTGCGGCAGAAGCCCCCGACATGAATGGCGGCGGAGCTCATGCACCTTCTGCAGCAGCAGCAGCAGCCGTCGGCTCCACGGGAGGAGGAGGAGGAGGAGGAGGAGGAGGAGCGGCTGCTGCCGCCTCCAGCGCCCATCAATGTAAAGGTCCGCTGCATGACGCTAGTAGTCATCATCACCTGCACCTGCAGGATCCCAATAACATGAATAGCAGCAGTAGTGCAGCAGCGCACCAGCAGCAGCAGCAGCAGCACGTAGGGGACTTGATCGATCTAGATGACACCGGCCAGGAGTTCTTGAACGAGATGTTGCAGCAACAGCAGCATAATGCACGTCCAACTGCTGCAGCGCAACAAGCAGCAGCTGGAGTCCCGCGCTCCCACCACCACCGCTTCAATCCGCCTTGTTCTCAACAACTAATCATGCCTTCGTCTAGCACCCATCATCAGCGTGGTGCTAGTGTTAATGATGCTGGTGGAGGACGCTCTCCAGCTGCTGCTGCTGCTCCTCCTTCTTCACCATCCTCTCAGCTTCAGTCTGCGGCCGCGGCGAGCTGGGAAGAGAGCATCCATGTTCTGCAGGAGATGCTTCTGCTGCAGCACCAAAACCAAGCCGCGCCGAATCAAAGCAACAGCAGCAACGGCACTGCTTCTCCCACTACCACCATCACCTGTAATACTACTACTGCTGGTGGTGTCAACCATCTTCTCCATCAGCATCATCATCACCATCATCATCATCTTCTGCATCTGCAACAGGCCGATCACAACGCCAACCATCACACCATTCATGATGACTTGCAGAGTGCTAATAATGCCGGGGCCAGCAGTACTTCCACCGGAATGGAGCAGATGATGATGCCGACTTCTCCGATCACCTTCACTCCAGCTGCTACGCCCAGCTGCTCTGCCATCTTCAACCTCACTGCAGCCTGCACTGCTCCTCCGCCGCTACCTCCTTATACAAGCAATATTAACAACAGTAATGGTGGCAGTAATGTGTTAACAGTACCCGGCGGGTGCCCCAAGTTCCAAGGTGAGTCGGAGCTCCTAAGCCTGCTCCAACTTCCACGGTCGGCTCATTCTAATTCCTCTCCTGGGGCGCCCCATGGCCAGCATCATCTCTTGAATTCCACACTAGATGGTGCCACCGCCTTCGTCGGAAAGGTAATCACCATTACAACCTATATAACCTATATATCTATCTATATATATATGTTTATATTTTTCCCACCAACCTGCATCGAGATGTCGAATACCAAAGATGTAACTCATCATCACTATCACCACCGTCATCATCATCATCATCATCATCATCTGCCTGCCAATCGAGGAAAGGAATAACCAGGCTATCTACTATAGAAACGACACTACTCATGCGTTTCCAAATGAAGCGTTCTGAGGAAATTTATACAGATGGGCTGAGGACATGACCAGATCATCTTACTTCATTACGCCAATATCCTCCCGGCCACCAGAATTTATCTTCTGCTGGACATATAACCCCCTGGGCCCCTGTTTGAAAGACCTAAATTAATGTGCAAAATCAAATCAGTCTGCAGGACGTTTTAATGTGTGTTATGTATTTATATACGTAATGACATTGGATAGGGCGGAGCTGGAAATCAGATTCCGATGATGATGGCGAGTGCGCAACAGCATTTGCATGACGGAGGCGCAGGCGGTGTTCTGATGGGAGACCACAGTAGTCATCAGCATATAAGCCAGCAGCAAGAACAAGAGATGATGATGATGATGATGATGATGCAAGCACAGCACGAGGGCGGCGGCGGGGATCATCATCATGCAGGTTAGGGCATGCAGCAACTAACTCATTCGATCAATACGTGCTTCTTCTGAGGAGTACGGCGCAGCCAGCTGTAAGTAGAGGCATAATATCACTTACTGACATGGCTATGGTGGGGCTTGGCGCAGGGCTTCATAACAGCAGCACGGCGAGTAATATAGGAGTTGGTGGTTGCGGCGGCGTACAGCAGCGAGTCAGCAGCAGCAGCAACAACAACAACAACAACAACAACGGCAACAGCAGCAGCCATAACGTTCATAAGCACGGCCACAACCAAAACCATAATGGCAGCAGCAGCAGCAGCAGCAGCAGCAGCATGATGTATGAAGTACAAGGAGGAGGAACGGGTGCAGGTGTGAACGGGCTCTTTGATTTTTGCAAAAGGCCCTCCTCATCCACGTTGGTATCGCCACTGCATCAGCAGCAGCAGCAGCAGCTGGGCGCTCATGCAGGCGGAGGAGGCGCTGCAGGTGCAGGCGCTGCTGCAGCAGCAGCCGGTGGCTGCGGCAGCAGCAAGGGCGCCGGCGCCGGGGAACCTCGGGGCATCAACCACTTCGCCACGGAGCGCCAACGAAGGGAGTATCTCAACGAGAAGTATCAAACGCTGCGCAGCCTGGTTCCCAATCCTACCAAGGTCAGTCAGTCACTCACTCAGTCACTCACTCACTCATGAGTACTTCCTTGTCTCCCATCGATCGCATCAAATGAATTCGGGGCACCATGCACATACTAGCTGCATTAGATATATGAATATCGATCCTCAGCTTCTAAATTATTCTTCAGCTTGATCTTCACGCTAACTAGTGCAGCCCGAATCGGTGGTGATATCGATGTCATGCTTGCCGGTCTGAGTCAGTGAATTAATTAATCGGGTTGGAGCACTGTTGTGTTGCAGGCAGATCGAGCATCGATCGTGCAAGATGCTATCGAATACGTGAAGGAGTTGAAAAGGACGGTTCAGGAGCTCCAAATGCTGGTACAGGAGAGAGGAAGGCAACAGCAGCAGCAGCAGCAGCAACACCACCATCACATCATCCACGCCGCCAATAAGCTCAAGAGGAAAGCGTCATCGCTGGAGCCGTCGACCGCGCCGACTCAGGATCACTACTGTAGCGGCGGTCTGCAGCAAATGGTCGGCGGCAATCTCATGAGTAGCAGCGATGTGGAGCTGAGTAGCTCGCTGCCGATCCCGGACGGCGCAATATCCGTGCGCAGCAGCAGCAGTCTTATGAATGCGCCGCACTCACTGGCAGCTGAAGCAGGCGCGAGTGCAGCGTCCGGCTTGGCTACTATCTCAGGTGGGGATCATCACGCAGTGCCGCATTCTGCTGCTGCTGGAGATCAGTCGATGGCGATGGCGAGCTCGTGCAGCAGCCATGGGCTGATGATGATGCATGGGCAGTATGGCTCCAGCAGCTTATACGGCGGCCTGCAGTATGCTCCTCCCCATCACATTCTTGGCAGCGGCAGCGGCAACGGAGGAGGAGGAGGAGGAGGAGGAGGAGTGGCATTGCGCAGCTCCCTTCTCCAACGCACATCACAGCACGGCACGCATGTGGACATCCGCATCGTGGAAGAGGAAGTGAACATCAAGCTCACTCAGAGGAAGCGGATCCGGCGATCCTCCGCTCCTGCTAATGCCGACGTGCAGCTACTGCACAATAGCACTAAGAACGGTACTAGTATGGCGGCGGCAATATCAGCGCCGAATCCCCACACCATCAGCACAGTCGCTGCACCCACTACTTCGACTGCGACCTGCAGGTCGACGACTACTACTAGTACTACAACGTCTCACCATATGACTAGCAAGATTGCCTCCCAGCAGCTGTTGCAGCAGTACCACCATAACACTAGCGTTCCGCAGCAGGCAGCACACGTACAGCTGCATCAACATCAGCATCACCTTCAGCAGCAATATCAGTACGCCGTTGGTGCTGCAGGAGTACCCGTACTAGTGCCAAGTAATGTGTCTTGCAGCGGCGGCGGCGGCGGCGGCGGCGGCAGCAGCAGCAGCAGCAGCTCCCTCTTGCTCCTCATCGTGGCTGCCCTCCATGAGCTGCACCTGGACCTTCAAAGTGCAAACGGAGCCACCATAGGCGACCACAACATCTTCATGCTCAATACAAGGGTCTCTCTCCTCTCTCTCTCTCTCTCTCTCTCCTCTCTCTCCGTCTTTCTAGCTTGCTTGTACATAACATTCATACCCAGCTACACCTTATACATTATTCAGAACGAACAGCTCACTCAGTACGTACCTCATGATCCACCCAAATAGATGATGACGACCACGGTGGTTATGATTATGATCCAATGCTTGCTCCTTTCCTTTCCACAGATCATGGAGGGCTCCTCAACCTTTGCCAGCCACGTCGCCACCAAGCTTCTGGAGGCCGTGGATCGTCAATTCTCTTCCTGCGTTTCCACCTGCCCCTGCTCCGCTCCCGCCTCCGCTTCCGCTTCTAATTCTTGTTCCTCCTCCTCCTCCTCCTCCACTTCTTCCTCCTCTTCTTCCTCCTCCTCCTCCTCTTCCTCCTCCGCGGCGGCTGCTGCAGCTGTTGCAGCCTGCACCAACACCTTGCCGGCCTGCTATTGATTCCCTCGTGCGGCCAACTCACAAACGCACCTGTGTGCGCTTAAACGAATTCCTACAGACCGTTGCTGCAAGTGATTCCCACGATTCTAACATGATCCTGTCCTAATTATTAGCCCACTAGTTATAGCTGCTTGCGGAGCAATCTACCACTCTTCAAGAACGCAGCACGGCAAAAGAAACACTCCTATTATCATCGCCTGCATCTCCCCTTATGCTGAATATGTGGGCTACTGGGCCTCATCTTATGCAAATAGTGGAGGCCTTTCTCGCCAATGATTCTGTTAGGCTGCTAATCTAATTAACATGCAACCAACAATTTCCTGACGATTACCGGGAATGGGATAGGCAATGATTACTTGAATCTGGCTCGCTCATCATTCCTCTAGTTTGGCGTTTCCACTCCTGACCCCAATGCATGCATGTTAGAATATGTGTTGGGAAACGAAGGGGAAAGAAAGAGAGAGAGAGAGAGAGAGAGAGAGAGATTATTACAAGATTGAGGAGATCACAGTCATAGGTACAACAAAATGACACAAATAAGACACCAAGTTTTTAATGTGATAACCCTCAAAGAGAGGAAATACAACGAGACCAAGTTCAAACTCTTTTATTATAAAAACAATAATAATACAAGAATAAAAGTTATTGTGTAATCACACTCTAATATACACAACACAATCAAGCACATCAAAAGAGAACACATAAACCATAAGTGGTGTAAAGGATGGTGATGCTTGTAGTATCGCTTCCTTGTCACACGATGAGGAGTAGAAGTGAAGCTATGTCCTCCATAGTGGGTCCCCTGTAAAAGGGAGTGTATAAAAAAGAGTGTCAAGATAAGAGTGTCTCTAGAAGTGTCATTACAAGGTATTAGTGAGTTTGCCGTGCATTTTATTGCGAAATTTGTTTAGAAAAAGTTCAATAAAAGACGCGGTAAAATTCTTAGTTAAAGATATAAAAAATTTGCCACACATTTATCGGAACTTTTGCCACGAATTTTGACACAACCTTTACCGCAACCTTTGCTTTATGTTTACCCCGACGTTATTGCGAACTTTATTGCAAATTTATCGCGACCTTTACCGCAACCTTTATTGCAAATTTACCATAACCTTTACTACAAATCTATCATGACCATTACTACAAATTTATTTTGACCTTTACTACAAATTTACAACGATCTTTATTGCAAATTTATAGTGACCTTTACTGCAAATTTACTTTGACCGTTACTGCAAGTTTGGTCACATTTATTACTGCAAATTTAGCTGCAAATATTTAAATTAAAAAAATTTAAATATGATATTCTCATTTTATTTATTTTTATGTGTTTCTTTTTGTTCTCAATTTGAAAACATATATATTTTCAAAAGTTTCTTCTGTTTAGAAACTAAAGAGTCTGAGAACTCTTATGATCATTGAGAAATTCAAGCCCTCACTTCCTATTTATATAAGACGCGCCCTATCTGAGACTATTCATGTATCAATTATTCACTTCTTATTTGTTTGTCTCCTCCTGTACATATTGATTTATCTGTATATGTATAGATACAAGCATATCGATCTTTACAAGCAAGCATACTTGCAAATTCATCAATATATACATTCATATTCACCTGTATATGGATACAAGATAGATGCATATTTATTTGTATATGCATATATACATGCATGTACACTTATATATGGATAGATAGATGCAGATTCATCTATATATGCATACATACATGCATATTCACCTATATATATATACATACATGTATATTCACTTGTATATTGAAGTATACGTGCAAATTCTCTTGTATATCCATACATACGTACAGATACACATAAATATTCATATATTAATATATATTTACATGTAGATGTAGATGTATAAATGCATATTGATCTGTAGATGGATTGATAATTGGATATTGAACATTGTGAATCATAGTTATTATATTTAGGATATGTTTGACCAATTAGTAGACCACTTGATTGTGTCAAATGAGATCATGGGTTCAAATCTTGCTTAGGACACAATGCTGTAGTAAATATGCAATCTGGTCGTGGTAATTTTGCAATAACAAGTGCGTCTATGTTGCAATAAGCATCGCATCACTTAATTTTTTTTCCCTTCACGGCAAATTTACCGCGCATTTACCGCGACTCTTTCCGCGAATTTACCGCGACCATTTCCG
>JBBBWG010003092.1:0-32032 GCA_037176905.1 Azolla pinnata
CCTCGCCGTCCCGGGCCTCGCCGCCGACGCCGCGTCGGGCCGCTTCCCCGTGTCCGCGTCCGCGCTCGTGCGCGGCCGCGTCCGCTTCCTGCGCGTCTTCCGCCCGCGCGCCGCCGCCGCCGCGCGCTGCTCCCTCTCCCTCTCCCTCGCCTCCGCCCTCTCGCCCTCCTCCTTCGACGCCGACATCGCCTGCACCTACACCGTCCGCCTCCTCCTCTGACAAATCCCCGGCCCGACCCCATCCCTATGAACCCACGTGGATGTTGGCTGCCCTTTCTCGAATCGTTGTTTCTTTCGCCTTGCTCCCCGCCGCCGCCCCCCTCCCTCCCTCCCGCCCTCTCATGCATGTATAATGTAAAGCCACTCGTGCGTCGGTCGGTCGGTCGATCGATCGGCCCGATGTAAATGCGAATCGTATGCTGTTCGCGTTTCGAATCTTCCGCATCCCGCCTCCTCGCCTTCCTTGAGCTCAATGTGTTGTGTGCCGAGCGCGCGCTCCGGCGTCGTCCTGCCTCCCTCGCTGCGATTGCCACCGAACCCTGATTCATTTCTCAACTCGGGGAACCTCACGACGACGACGACGCACGTATCGTTTTACTCGGGTCTCGCATTTCGGGTTTTAGGGTTTAGGGATGGTCCCATCTATGGCTTTCCTAGTAGCCAACATCGCGCCACCGTGTGTTTCTACGCTTCACACCCCCGCCTCGTCTCTTCCTCCACATGACGTACGATCTCATCGACCCCAATCCGTTCAAAATCGACTTGCAGGTGCCAACATCCGGATGCCTGCATCCATCACATGAATTCGACCCCCTGCCCCCAAGCACAACGTGCCCCCCATCCTTTGGCACATTGTTAAAAACACTTCAGTTCAATAAATGAAACATAATCAGAACTGAAAGAGAGAAGGACTTTGGGGGGGGAAGCATTTACTCTCATCACAGATCTCTCTGTTCTTGTTTTTAAAACTATGCTGTCGTCCTTGAAGGACTTTTGGACACAGGCTTGTCTCATCTTGAATTTGTAAAAATTGAAGGAACCAAAGCTCTTTCAAAACCTCACCATGCCCATGCCCATGTCCAGCACAGGAGTTTGTTCGATATAATAGCCTGCTCTTGTTGGAGCTTTACTTATTACTTCCATGTAAAAGAGGAAGGAGAGCTCTTGCCAGAGAGGGTACAACTAGATAGAGGTCATGCATGCTTCACAGCTGATTGGGCCCTCTTTCCCATGAGAGCACCTCTTTACTTCACCATACAGGTCACATCCCAGAAAGAGAAGCATCCCACCATGCATGTTATTACTCTGCACTGGACTCCAATCATCAGCTAAAATACATTGGACGGAATGCTGTGCTTTTGGGCTTCTTTGAGACCCCTTCAAATCTTCATGTTTAAAAAGCCCTTTTAATCCATGAAGTAGTTAGCCTCTCACCGCCGTCGTCGGATGAATGTTCTTTTCGCTGATTGATACTCAAAAGCATGAATTCATAACGGAAATGCATCGGTTGATGGTAGAGAGGACCAGCGGTCGTAGAGCAAGGCTACGGCAGAGCTCCGTTTCGACGTCTCCCACAGTAAAGTCGGGCTTCGCCTAGGTGCATGCTGTAAAAAGCTGGTTTCAAGTCCCTGGTACACACATGTGCAGGGCAAGAGGTCAAAAGGATTATGAGCCAGAGATGAATCATAATGGCGAACAACGATAGAACACGGCATGTTGAAAACACATATTGAATGAGAGTCAGTGAAGAAGCCACAGCAAGCAGGTGTAAAGTGAGAAGGGTTGAATGTAACCTGGAGTGGTGTGTAAGGAAAAGCTTATGTAGCAGATGTTGCTGTTACCATATTGACTTATTCCTCATTCGCTGGTGAGCTGAATCGCTGTCAATACCCCCCCAATTGCCTTCAGAAAATTTTGTCACGTTACCATACAGCTTTTCACCATCGGAATGCCCACTTTCATCGATTTCTGCTGTTTGAACAAAAGCCCAACCAATCAGTCCATTAACAAACCAAATGCATGCAATTAATGAGAATACCAGATAGCATCTTCCCTTAAATGTGATCATATGGCCTCGTGCTTCGTGATTGTCAGCAGTAACTCCATAACGAGGACAGATCAATTGGTCCAGTAATCCACGAAGTCTAATGCCTTCACCAAAATTTCACATAGCAACCACGAGTGACCTCTGGAATCAAATTAGTTTCAACTTTGATCAGCAAACTGCCTACAACCTTTTGACACAACGCTGGAATTCCGAGATTCCCAATGTCAAAATTGCTTTCCAGAACATGTTTCTAGCATATACAACAAGGCATGTTGGAGCCGAAAGGCCCGCACTTTCTATCAAACATGATTTCAGCATTTTAATTCAAGAGAATTCCCAGACACTGTCTTTGCCACAAATAAAGCTGCACAGTTCTGTACACACTGTATGGGCTGAAATATGCCGTAAAAGTTTTGGTTACAAGCTTCAGAAGTGCACAACAATTCCAAGGACAAAGCTCTTGCAGACAAGAAAAATGTCGCATATCTCTACGCATGCAAAGCAGCACTATAAGGATTCCGAGGATGAGGCGCTTGCGGACAAGAAAAATGCAGCACATCTGTATGCATCCAAAGCATAACTTAATCCGAGTCTGAATCTGCGTAAGTGGTTGATCGCAGCTGTGTCGGCACCTCTGCTGGATCAACATCATCCTCCGCATTCTTGTTTTTCACAATGATTCCTATTAATGAAGAAATGATGTTGGATGGTATTAGCAACATTCATTTTTGCTCTATTAAAATTGCCGAAAGGAAAAAATAACGGTGACATTGTGGTAGTTACTGAGTTACATGAACTCAGGTAGCATTTTCAAGCACTACAGCATGCTTGGACAAACCATTGTATGCTAGGAAAATACATTACGCTTAATGTTACTAACCCTTGCGAGAAAGCCAATTTTCCAATCTGCTTGTCGGGAAGTCATCTACCCCTCCGAGATCTTGAAACCCTACCAACCTATCGAATGCAACCCCATCCCTGAAAAATGCATGGAAAAACCAGTTAGTCCCCCCCCTTAAACTCTCCAAGAAGTCCGTATTCATTGACAGCATCTTTGATCAATATTCATTTGTACTGAGCTAGTACCTGAACAAAATAATGCATGGTAGCGTCTTTATAGCTAGCTTTGTGACAAAAAATGGGGCAACCTGCACCTCAACAAGAGTAGTTACACAATATTTCAGAACTGTATCAATAATCATCCACTATTCTCCACTTCAAATGAAAAGTTTTCTAGACTTTGACCTGTGATCGACTGAGCTACACAATATTTCAGAACTATGAGCTAAACCCTGATGAATTGCAAGCTACCATGTACAAGCAAGCAATACACGACTGACTATGTTTTACAATCTTTGCTTCTCCACTATGAATCGGAAGGATAATAGCCCTCCATCACAAGTTCGGCTTATTAATAAAGATGAACATAAGGCTGAAAAAAACTAGCAAAGAAGATAGATAAGTTGAACGAAACAAGACATAGCACAGCCCTTGTGAGCATCGAAATATAGATACTCGGTTAATCTTCATATACCCAATCTTGGTATCCAGGTACATCAAGTACAATCCGTACGATTCACGATAACAAAATAGAAATGGCAACGGTTAATACATACCTCAACATCGACCCTTACAAATTTCGTATCAAAATGCTTGGGGGCCAGAATTTTCAGATGCTTATCAATGATTCTGAAAAGAGTAGGACATGGCAGAACCAACAGTAAAGACAGTCCATTTAGTGTTCCAGAGAACAATACAACTCACAAGTACATTTTCAGCACAGAGCACCTACTTGCAACGCATGAACTCTTTGTGAAAGAAGTGAACAATCACTTTTTTGCTTCCAGTAACTTCAGTTAAAAACTCTGCTTCACTTATCTGATCAGTACAGTCCCCAATTAGAGATATTACTGAAATATGTGCCTTTCCAGAAATCACTTAAAAACTTACATCACGATATTCTCCATGTCCTTTCCTCTCCAACACCTGTCTTTTCTCGCTTTCTTTCTGTGAAGTTCAAATAATGGTATGGCGCTTCAATAATCATCTAAACTAGAGATCTTGCTTCAAGCTGCTATTATTAGCAATAACCAAAAAACCCTAAACCTCACCTTTAGTGCAGCTATTCTTTCTGCATGCAATCTCTCAAGCTCTGGATCCTGAAGTTTAATACGATCAACCATGTTCAAATGATGTTACCACAGAAGAGAAAAATGCCCTCATGGCCGAATGCACTATGACCCATGGATGTCAAAAGATTACATGAGACACTGGAAGCGTCGCAAATGGTATAAAGTTGTTCGTCATGGAAATAGTGGAAAGAGTATTTAGAAATTGTGTTATTAGAAGAAGTTCAGTGAGCAACATTTTGGGAGAATAAAACACATCAATTTTCCAATTCCTTCACTTACATCCATTAAATCATCAAGATCAACTTCTTGATGTGCTGATGCAGATGAGCGTGCTTTTTCTTGCTCCAGCAGTTCCTGAGGTGCACAAAGAATGTAAAGAAATTGCACTCAAAACTTTACAAATTACATCAATCATAGTTATCTTTTGATCTGCCCCTCCAAGGTTGTCCATTGAATTCATAAACTGAAATTTTGCACCAAATGCAGCTTACAAACATAAACTGCTATTCAAATTTGCATTTGGAACTTTGCAATATTGTGTACGGAGAACAACGCATCACAATATCTGGATGGGTCTCCGTGCAAAGGAGGTTAGGATTCAATATAAAGAGAACACTAAGTTGATTCGTACACATCTTAAAAAGACAATTGTTTCCAGCGTACCTCTCTAGCCTAGCTGCATGCCCATGCCCTGATCCCAATAAACAAGGCAATTCCTAAAAGAACAACACTAGGTTGCCTTGTACACATCTTAAAAACATGGCTTGTTTCCTGCATAACTCTATAGCCTATCTGCATGGCCTGATCCCGATAAATGAGAAAATTTCCACTCATCGGAGGGACTCCAGCTTCAAGTCAGTAATGGTTTGGTGTTAACAGTTGCTTTGAAATCTGAATTATTCATGCAAATATTGTGTAACATCACAGCTATCTGAGTTTGAAGGCCTAAAGTAGTACACTTCTATTTGTGCTGTGGCCTTCGTGAACCATATTAACTCTCACACTGCTCCATAAGTTCATTCTCCTGATACTGATCAAAAGGACAGAAGATCAACACAAATCAAGAGAATTCATTCCTTATGGGCATACTTCACCACCCTGATAATAATTCAACTACATTGCTTGATAGCACAGTAGCTCTGTAAAACCCAAACACCCACGTATATCTCTCACAAGCATACATTTACTCGTAAATTACATGAGTTATTCATGGAAGAGATATGCACACTACTTGATGGCGGCCCATTTGGATAATTATAGTATATAACACTGATCAAGGTACTAGCAATCCATTAACCCTAAATGGAGCTCATGGATGAGAGTAACCCAGGCCCAATTGGCATTCGAGAGCTACTGAATCTGGTCTAAATCACTATCTAAGATCTAGTGACCCTACATCCAGTCTAAAAGAATCTTTGAACATAAAATCGTGCATATACCCTTCTCACTACTCCAAATATATCCATCAAATCCTTATCGACTTCAACAGACAGAACGGTGCAAATTTGGGTCAATATCAGTCCTTAAGCAGAAGCTAAGCATGAGAAGAAAAACAAACAGAAAAATCTCATTATTGGTATAAATTATTCAATCTTTCTAAATAAACTTGAAGTGTCTGGTTATTTGGCCAAGAGCTGGAGGTCATCAAATTATGCTTCAATTTGTTGTTCAACTCAATGTTTCAGACATCCAAGTAACTTTAATCTGGGTTTATCAATGTAGGCTAACTTTAAGATGGAGAATTCTGTGAGTTAGAGTGTAAAAGAATTTTGACACTAAGGTTTTTCATAGAGTTTTATAGTCACAGAAAAGCGTGAGGTCCAAAAATGTACAATTGAACTTAAGAAACGACATAAAGTATGCAGGAGCATCATAATCACATTTTGATGATAACAGAATTCTACATTTCTGACTAGCAATCAAAATCCGTCTGAAATATGGATGAATTCCAAAACTTTCGAGTTATTTACGATTTCCATTATTTGGTCTAATCAAGGGGAGCGTGAAAAAAGGATCAAGTAGATGAAATGACACCAACAAGGAGATGAGGTGACAATAATGCTTGGTATCCATGCATGCATACATACACATATACATGTATAAGTACATGCCTACCTACCTACATACCCGCATACATACATACATGGATACGAACATACGCACACACACATACATACATTTATACATACAGGGACGTATGAGGAATACGAACATACACGCACACAGACATACACAGATACGTACATACACACACATACATACATTTATACATACAGGCACGTGTGAGGAATACGAACATACACACACATACATACACAGATACGTACATTTATACGTACAGGGACGTATGAGGAGCAGGGTGCAGCATACCTTCTTGTAGTCGCGAGCAGCTGCACCAAGGGCAGTTCCGAATGCCAGGTCAGACATCCTCGACCGGAACGCCTCGGGATCCATCCTCGATTACCTTCAGCAAGCAAGCTATGGAGAAGAGGGATGGAATCGAGGAGGGGGGAAAGCTAAATGATGCCTCTCCTCCGCCAGCCGTGTTCCGATCGATCGATCTCTCTCTCTCTCTCTCTCTCTCTGTGTCTCTCTCGCTGCGTCGATCGAGATGGTTATGTCGCAAGGCTGCAAGAACGAAGAAACAAGAAAGACAGTGTAAGGGCATGTTCACACGCAGCGAGAGCTTAACCTCCAACGACGCACACCCGCATCTCCGTTTTGTTTTGTTTCTTTTACATCTTCAGATTATCTCCTGATTAAGGTGATGATCGGTGTACTATTAGTGGGAATCATTAACAATGTACTATTAGTGGGAATAATTAGCAATATACATCGTGTTGACGACCTCGGGATTTAGTGTAACTAGGAGCATTTGGGGTGAGGGCTGCATTTAGATATTTTTTGGGGGTGATTTGGAAGGTAGCTTAGGCTCGTGATTAGTAGGTACTGTCATCGATTATCAGGCAATTATCGACCGAGACGGGGCTAATCACAGTGACCATAGCATTTAGGCCCCTGATTCATGGGGGATGTAATTAGTTAATGGCAAATTAGGTGGTTGTTATTATTATTTAGACTATATTAATCTTAATGCACCCCTTCAGCCAGATATATATTAACTACATTAGACTGTAGGTTTTAGTTCTAGTTTATTGTTAACTTTCGACATGGAGATTTGTTTAACAATATTAATGTATCAGTCATGCTTAATGCAGCCCAAAATGTTTTAGGGAAGTTGAGCTCAGGTAGCCATCGTAATCCCATATTTGTTACAAGACCATTCTGTGAAAGGTCAATTACCGATCCCAAAGTTTAATTGAAACCAGAGAAATCCAAAGCAAGAGACCAATTCGACATAAATCAAAGGGAAAACAAATGCTTAAATTAGAACAATAGATTGGTTTTAAAGAAGAAGTTGACGATCAACACATGTAAAAAGTTAGTCACTCTTGGTGGTGAGTTAATTTCAAGTGTTATTTCTAATGAGCAAAGCGAAATAAGAGAAAATATGTCAATACTAAAATTGTAAATAAGGGAATAGTATATTATGGAAATAAAAGTTCGAACCATATTGTGAACCTTAAGAATTTAATGAATATAAATTCTCATGTAACAAGTGTCGTTTTAGTTAATCTTAAACAATGCACTACCTAGAAAAGAATACAATGAGACACAATTAGCGCATTATTATTGAAAATTATGTCATTGGTGGGTCTCACTCAGCTTATAAGGCTCAAAGAACACTCGTCTTACATCAAATCCTAATTTTTTCCATTATGCTGAGGATAACAATAATGACAATGATTCTATTATTATTTAAAAAAAGCAATGATTGATCAATGTATTTGTTTAATTTTCACAACGAATGTGTTACAATCCATTAGTAATATCTTGCTTGTAAATCAATATATTACAATCGTTACGTCTCTATAATCTTTCCAATCTTACGTCTTTGCAATCTTACAATCTTGTAAATTAGGACCATTGTGAGAGGCCCAAGTTACATAAAAGCAAGGTTGGTTGCCAAAGGATATGCTCAAAGGGCATAGATTTCCAAGTTTGCCATAGTGGTAGCTCTTGATTTAGAGCTGACCCAAATGGATGTACATAACAAGTTAATTGCATGAGGATGTTGAGGAAGAGCTGTCGATAGGTAGAACGATCCAAAGGTTTTCTTATTCCTAGAGAGGAGCATCTCAATATATAAGCTCCCGTGAAAACTTGCATAGGCTGAATGAAGCAAGCTTTCTAGGCAATTGTACAAAAAGTTTGATATCAATTGCACGGAAATCCTTCTCGCAGGTGGAGTTGTATCATGGTGCAGTAGGTTGCAAGAGATTGTTGCTTCATATACATTTCAACCACTTAGGCTTTTAAGGAAGCAATACAGTTGGCACATCTTTGCAGTGGCTTTGGTCAGCCTGATAAAGCACTCATATGCTTGTTATGAAAGCCAGAATGACATTGCGTTGGTTGTGAACCCACAAGTCTATGAATGAAGGATCCTTTGGCCTCTCCAAAGCTAGAATGACACAGATGGGTTGGTTTGTCCTGATTATATGGCTCGATTCGGAGGTGGTTCATATCAGAGCCTTCCTTGCGTGAAGGTTTCGGCATGTATCTTTGTTGCCTTTGTTGTCTACATGCGGCAATGAATTCAAAGGCAGATTCGAGTATGCGGTTGGAAATTAGTCCTATAAACCAACTCGATAAGGATCGATTCCTGCGCAACCGGGTTTTCCGACACAAATATGGACGAGGAAATCAAGCAACATAGGTGGTCCACAAACAGGTGGGCATCGATCTAACGAGATTCTAATCCCCAGCATTCAAGATAACAACCACGCTAAGAGTAATTAAATCAGAAGGCCTAGAACCTGAACAGATGGATGTGAACACGACCTTACCGCATCTAGATACCCAACCGGGTGGGTAACTAACTAATTCGGGCCCATAGCCCACCTGCCACCATTACTACGGCGCAATAGGACCGGAATCTCGTGACTGTTTCCTCATTAAAAAAATAAAGAAAAAAGGCAACGTCCGCATAACGGTCAAGACCACGCGAAGATCGGCAAGCTCACATGAACAGGAAATCGTGGGTTACGACGCTCTCTAGTCGCAGGGGGCGAATTTTACTAGCACGACCCGCCGATTCATAGCAAGGGTGCATGCTGCCTGATAATGTCATGGGGGGCACTCTAACATTCGTGCAGGGTGATCTGGTTAGAGGAATTACGTCGCAATGGATGTGTAGTGCGAGCTTCTTGGTGCAGGTCGCGCTTATAAACATGCGGGATCTTATTTAAAAAGTCCGAGATTTTGGGGGTACAAAAAGACGGAGGGATCCGGACCGATGGGATCCGGGCTTAAATCACGATCGGCGAGGGTGATTAGGGTTTTCGGGGATTACAAAGCGGTTAGAAGCCGATCCATTCTCGATTCCGACGATCGAAGTGCTGGATCTGGTCGGGGAGGGGGCAGGGGGCAGGGGGGGGCAATCAACGCATACAAGAACAACTAGTATTATTATAGCTCGAGCGGCGGCGGCGGCGGCTCGTTGCCTATGGAATCCTGCGCAAAAAAGGATTGACGAAACGTTAGGTTTACGGTTAAATGCAAACCACAGAACACAACCATAGACACATATTTACTGACAGACTCATGGCGATAATATATATGTTTTTTTTTTGTGGGTTTTCTGGGATGCGTTCACACTAGGCGGGGGACGGAAATAAAATACGTACGAGGCGCAGTTGGTGTTGACGGAGGGCGAGTAGCCGAGGTTGACGCCGCAGGAGCCGGCGAGCGACGCGACGCGGTCGGCGCGCAGGCCCGCGAGCGTCTTGGCGGTGGAGACGATGCACTTGCAGGCGGTGACGCGGTCGGGGCGCGACGACTTGGTCGCCGTGTACAGCTTCTTCACGCCGGGGCAGCAGCTCGCGGGGATCGCGGCGACCTTGCCCGTGAGGTACGAGATGCAGGGCGCGAGGCTCGCGCTGACGGTGCCGCAGCTGACCGCGCCCTCCGACGGCGTGCTCATCACCGCCACCGTCACGGCCATCGCCAGCATTAGGGCCGCCGCGCACACGACCAGTGTCCTGTTCGACGCCATCTCCGATCTCTCTCTCTCTCTCTGTCTGTGTCTGTGTTTGTCTCTGGCTCTGGCTCTTTGTCTCTCTCTCTCTCTGTGTCTGTGTTTATCTCTTGTCTTGGTCTCTCTTTTGGGCCTCAGGAAGTTCTCTCTCTCTTGGGCTTTGCCACTGCAATCTGGCTTCGCAATTTATAAGATCGGGCGCTTAAACTAATCGCTGCCAACGAACGCATTTATTGCTCCGCCAACCCGCCACCCACAACCCCGCTGCGATCGGTACCATGCCTCTGTCGATCGATCCCGTGTTTTTGACTATCCCTTTGCTTGCTTGTCCATGCGTTCACACCCGCTTTCATCGTTCCTCGTTGCCCCCTCCGTCCAAAAAAGAAGAAAAAAAAAGGGAGAAAAAAAAAAAACAGTTAGCCTCAGAGTCCTTCACCACCGCACGTTCCTCCGCGGCCGACTCTCAGGCTCCTATAAAACCCGCTTTTACGGCCCGCCCTCCCCCTCCGATTGTGACATCCCGTAGCAAGGTTTGACCCCACCCTTGTGTGTCTGTCTACATGTCGGTGTTCCAGCACAATCACGCTTCCATGTGCGTCGTAGATTTTGTTTCGGAGATGCTCTTCCAAGACATAATAACGAGAGGACTGTCATGGGTTCGAAAATCTCACTGTGCTTGCTTGCCGTCGCAAGCATGACAAAAAAGACATGGTAGGATTCGAAGCCATGACATTCCCGTCATGTCTTCGTAACAGATGCCTCAAATGCTCACTGTTTCTTGTCTTACAACACATTTAATCGATTGTAAGAATTAATCGACTCTCCATTCAGAAGACAACTTAAGCATATGTGTACTAAACATGCATATATATGGTTGTGCACACATGTATGTATGCGTTCCGCATAGATATGTATGTACTCATGCATGCGAAGACAAACAAAAGGGATGCTGGAAATTTAATGCCAAATGTTTAAACAACAAAATAGAATGTTACATTGGAACAATACAGAGAAGATTAGCATGGCCCCTGCGCAAGGATGGTCCCAGAAAGGAGATACGGTAAATAAGAAATTCTTCCATTGTAGAGGCCACAACACAAAGGCAGAATACTCCAACACATGGATATATCAATCATTGATGATCCGACATCAATGAACAAGATTGCGATAGGCTATTGCAAAGTTTTGTTATACGTCGAAGTAATAGTCATGATCGACTTTGAGAAAACATTCAAGCCCATCGTTCCACCTCTCGAGGTCTGTGAGACGAGGTTACCTACCGACTCCCTACCACTTTCTAATTTTTTCGAAGGCAATGACCACCTCCCTCAAACGCTTTGAGTTTGGGTAACTTAAGTTGCCGATGTCAAGCAAGGAATTGTTGGATATAAAATATGTTGATAATACAAATCTATGTTTAGAATGTAACATAATCAATCTAAGGAAGACACAAAATGCCCTTGAAACCTTTTGATTGACTATCGATATAAGAGTAAAGTGTAACAAATCAGTAACCTTTTGAGTTAGAGGTTTAACAATGCTAGTTGGCAACTTCACCAAGACTTCAAATGGATTTCTAAAGGAGAGTCAATCCGGTACCCAAGAGTGTTAGAATTGACCTACATCAATAGTTATCAACACTCCTAGTAATTCGCAAGAAACTGTTAGAATCATGCGAAACTGTTGCTTGCATGAATAATCACAGTACTTAATTTGGTACTCCTAGTCACGATGTAACATGCATAGTGTGATAGATTTTGCATAGTTCCTTCACTCAGTAAATACGTGAAATAATTCAGAAATTCAATAGACAAGTAAGAAACGTTCTAAAGCTAGAGCAGGGTGATATGGGGTGATTATTAAACAATGTTATCCATTACTTCACACCCTTCTAGTACAAACAAATATATTTGTAATCGGCAGGCACATGCCAGTTGTTTGCTTTGTTTTCTTTAAAAAAAAATCATCCTTATGCAAATTCAATGCAGAAGTTAATATATGTGAATATCTTAGGACTACCATTTTCACAATCATATAGTAATTCTATTTATTTCTTATAAACATTTTTAGTTTAATAAACTTTTTTTTTTGAGGTTGTAAAAGGAAACATAATATCATGGTATTGTCACATCTAACATGTAAGAGTCATTATCTTGTTAGGCATTAAACTCACAAACTCACATTCTAATAATTAAGTTTATTAATTAAAATATTTTATTTTTTTAAAATAATATTTATAGGAAACTTTCAAAATTCATGTATTTATGTAAATCTTCAGAACCTTTTGGAGTGCTCTAAAATCTTCTTAAACTCTAAACATTCTTCTATAGATCATAAATAAATGGAATTAATGCTAGTTATTATCATTCTAGAATCACAAGTAAAAGAGATGAAAAGGAAGGAAAATAACATAGGAACTACTCAATTCTCAAGTCATATATATGAAAAAGCAAGAATCGACGTGATATGCAAAGAGAAATATTAACATGTGAAAATGAAAAGTTTATAAGGACCCTAGTGTTTGGTTAGTAGATAAGGTGATCTTAACAAAGTAACTAAAATTAAAGTCACAATAATAATAGAATTCTATAATTTCTCGTTAATAATAAATATTATGTTTATTCTTGTTTATATTGCCTCAAACTCCTTGTTACAATATCCGTGCTCGTGTCTTGTCCTCTTTAAATTTGTGTCAAGTACGAGGTGTAACATAAGTGACATGTCGAAAGAAAAAAAGAAAAATGTATGAGTGAAATAGAACTAGTAAAGAAGCGATAGTATTATAATCAACCCATCATGACTTGGTTTACACTTAAAATTGATATTTCTCTCTTGTAAGTCTAAGTATAATATATAATATAAGTTACATGAATATATTTAAATTTTTTAAAAAATAAAAAATTTACATTGAGTCGAGTTGGATCAACCTAAGATGGGTCAAGTCAAAGTATGTCCTATTTTTTTTCAATTGAAAAATTCTTATTGTTCTTTGGGCCTTTTCTTCTAATTAAACTTATCAAGTAATACTAAAGAATACTTCCAATCTTACTCTTTGATTAGACTTCTCAATTAGTACTTATCCGTGGTATCATCTTATTCTTTGTTCATATCAAACAGTGTCTATATCATTGTGGGCTCAATGTCAGTGCGCTCTATTGTTCGATTTAGTTTATCTCTTTCCACTTAGTTGTTAGTGTCTGGTTCACACCACAAGTGCTTTGACATGTATGAATGACTCACTGGTGTGTATTTAGTCGACATAATAGAACTCAATCGGGATTCTTCTCAATGTGATATATATAGTAGGTGTAGATTGCTTCAATGGGATCGATTGTCCTACTGAAGCTGACAAAGATTTCTCTGTGTCCTTCGACAATCTTAGTCGATCAATTTCTGGAAGAGGATATGTGAGCGCAATTTCCATCATGTTAGCATCCATGTGTTCTTTGGCTGTGGGTAGGAGATGGTTGCCTGGTTGGTGAAAAGTAACTACTATAGGTGAGCGGGTTTGAGAGGCTACCATGGGCAAAATCTCCGAGAGGGGCAACACTGTTAAGATCACTGCCTCGATCAAGCGAGCGCTTGGGAGGCGAGAAGATGTGATTGGTGAAACTAACTAACGATTATATTCAGTGACATTGTGGATGAAGGCAATGATGTGATCAAAGAACTAAATTTGTGAGAAAAGAGAGGGCGTCGATTTTAAACATGTACAAGACAATGTGTCTGGAGAGAAGCTGTCCCACGAGCATGCCAAGGTGTTAGCTAATACGGCTAGGATGATGAGTTTCGCATTGAACAATGAGATGGAGGATCTGTGCTATAGATTCTCCATCTCAGCTAAGTTTGGCTGGCCGACATGGCGCGATCCTTTTTTTTCGTAGCATAAGGAAGAAAAGGGCAACATACACATTTACCTGCACGCGCGCGCGCGCACACACACACACACACACACAGACACTACACAAGAGCATAGAATACAATTAAGCTGCAGTTTGAGATTTTGTTCTCGAGATTACAAAGCATTATTCAATCTCAAGATGCGACAAAATAGGTCTACGAAGCCTGGGGGTGGAGGCACGGATCCTTCCGGCGATGATCATGACGCAAAGAGCTAGCTGGAAGGGCCCGAAACCGATCGGATCAGGCGACAGGGGGGCCAGCTTAAGGGATCCTGGAAGCATCAGAAGCAGACCAAAAAAGCGTCAAAACAAAATCACACCGACAAGGAAGGGATCGGCATGATAGGGTTAGCATTGAGGTCTCCTCTCTTCTATTTCCTTATCTATGCTTACAAGGAGCTACCAGGGTTGGGGTCTAGGCCAGTGTTACGAGCATGAGCGTGGTTGACTGACGATCATGCCAAAGATGGTGACGCTTCTGATCAGATACGCTCATGCTCTTTAACAATTAGGGTTAGGAATAGGGTTAGGGTTAGGGTTAGGGTTAGGGTTAGGGTTAGGGATACCTGGAGCAGTCGGTGTTGACGGAGGGCTTGTAGCCGAGGGGGACACCGCAAGCAGCGGAGAGGCCGCCGACGCGAGCAGTCTGCAGGCTGCCGAAGGCGGTGGAGAGCTGGACGATGCACTTGCAAGCGGCGATGCGGTCGGGCCGAGACGGCTTCGTGAGCGCGTAGAGCTTCTTGACGCCAGAGCAGCAGGGTTGCGGGGGGCCACCGAGAGTGCCCCTGAGGTAGCTGAGGCAGCTCAGCAGATTCGACTCAACGGTTCCGCAAGTTATGGCCGCCTCGCCCATCTGCACAGACATCATCACCACCGCTAACAATGCCAGAATCAACACCAATTTCGACGCTTGTCCCTTCGCCATCCCCACTGTGAGCTATTCCTCGCTCCCCTCACCAACAACTGGATCTTCTGTATCTCTCTCTCTATGTATGTATGCAATGCTTGTCTGCGTCGTCGTCGCTGTCTTCTGCTTCTCCTCCTTATATAAGCGAGAAAGCGAACGAACGATCTGTTCAACTTTGGCCCGTTCGACAAAACGTACAATAATGTTCGCGTATCCACTCGCCTGTGAGGGAGGCAGAAAAGCCCCTTTCTCCCCTTCCCCACCCCCCACTACCACCAGCCACATTCAGTTTGGGGCTTTCAAATTTAGTTATGGCCATTTACTCATACCTGACCAGCCACCACCACCCGATTCTTCACGGCTCTTCTCCATCTTTTTTTTACATCCCTATCATTCGCGTCTTTGCCTTTTCCTCGCTTGCCGATTTTGACCATTGCTTCATATTGCCACTCGACTCCTCTCTAGAAACCCTAAACCCTAAACCCTAAAACATGAAGGAAACCCAATGATGGTGTTGCAAATACCATTGCTACACATTAGAGGACATCGTCATGGTTTTCTTAACCGTTTCTTAAACCGGGATAGTCTCCCCACAACCAACATATATACAGACCGCTGATTTCAAGGCCTTTCTTCTTCTCCGTCCATGGCTGGCATTCCACATTCCAATTTGACTCGATCGACATGCATGCCATCATGCTCGAGCTCAAACCGACATTCTTTGCTCTTCAGTGATTGTGTTTTCTTGCATCATGGAACTGAGGACATAGTTACCATCACTTGGTTTCAATTTGCTGTACAAAAGAAGAGTACTTACTACTCAAGAATTTGGACCCAAGTGGGCATTCAGAAAAATCCATGACCATTTATACCATTTATTCGGGACCATATTCACCTACACTTCCATCAAATACCTTGCATGGTCTTTTGCAGGAGAATGCCCAAGTTTTCCACAGCTCGTAAAGGCGAACAATACGACACACTGACAAGTCTTGAGAACAATTCATGAAAATTGCTGGTTTTTCTCCATATATATATATATATATATATATATATATAGACCATTTGCACATGACCTGTTCTCACCACACAACTTCTAACTTACCGCACACCAAAAACAGTTTTGTGCTTCAAAACTGAAATAACTGCTTCCGCTTGAAACCTCAATTTTGTCCTTCCGCTTGAATGCTCAATTTTGTGCTTCAAATTTGAAACAACTGCTTCCACTTGAATGACTAGTTTTGTACTTCAAAGATGTACGACTGCTTGCTTCAAGCTGCAGTGCTAAAATTCCTCAAAAGATAACACATCCATGATAGAAAAGCTCCTAAACAGCATATAGTTCATGTTAACAAAAGAGTTCAGGTAAGAATGGCATGCTCCTTCCTCAGCTGTTAAAGCATTTAACAAATAGTTGCCAATTCTACTTCTTAATAGAAGTGTCTGATGCACAAATTTATTTCAGCTTTGCAACAGAAAGCATATGATGTGATAAAACAGCAAAGCATGCGACCAACTGGGGGAAGAAAGAGAGCAGCTTTTGCTTTCTGATGTATATTTATAAAAACATATACCTATCAAACACAAAATCATAATGAAGAGGCTTATTCAGCAGTCCAGCTTTGCTCGACAATTTCCCGAACTCGCCTGCCATATTCTCTGCGGTTTTCGCTGTACATGCGCGCAGCCTCTGAGTTTGCCGGTGAATTAGGGTTGGGATCACACAGCAACGACTGCATTATAAACAGCAAAAAAGCGGACAAACTATAAGGTCAAAGTGCACAACATTTAGTTAAGCTTTTGCAAAGGCAACAAACCCTAAATTCGAAACATCTGAAATTGTACATATTCCTTTGGAAACATACGGGTGTTTAAGGTTTTAAGCCTACATTGTACAGGTTTTTAATCTATAAGATGCTGTCTTTATATTTTGCATCTTGCATGGAATAACTTTTTACTATTCTTGTAAGCTGAGCTTAACACAGATGCAAACTCTGGAAATTATATGCAACCAGGGTATTTGATGTTAGTCCTGTTTGATTGTTAGAGTCACACTGTACATGTTTTTAAATCCTAGAAAAGCTGCCTTCTTTAATTTGCAGCTTGCATGCGATACCCTATACCTACTCTGCTGACTTGAGCTTGAATTGAAAACAAACTTTGGAAATTATACAGAGTCCTGACTCTTACCTGTATAGACGTTAAAATAGCAGCAACATCATAAATGGGGCTCCATTGATTCTGCAATATATCTAAACATATGCTTCCATCCGCATATACTGGCAAACAGTGTGGAAAAAGTGACAAAAGTTAGAATTATAAAGGAGATTCAGGGATGCACATAACAAATATATATCATATCAAGTGACCTTGGTATGTACAGAAAGCACTTTTGCTCAAATTACAAAAATCTCAACTTCTGGTTAGCAAAAATAAAGCTTACTGTTAGGATGAAACATTCTCGAAACAAATCGGACAGTCGGAGGCTTATTCGGGTAGTCCTCAGAGAATTGCAAAGTCAGCTTGAATGTACCTGATTCAAAATTCCAAAGCACATTTTTCTGCTCAAAACACGGGAAGTTACAATCATCAAAATTTTCTCTGAGGTGAAAAAACTTACCACCATCCCAAGGAGTATCATCAGGCCTAAACAAAAACAATGAAGAGGAAGACCATTAGGATTTTCTGAAGTTGGGATAAATGTAGCACAAGTCCAACAGGCATAAAACAACCCCTTAGTTGATAAGGTTAATCCTCCACAGCATGTGTACACTCATTACATCCTTTCCTTGGTTTTATAATACAATTGCCATATGCGACATGTTATGCAAAGTACTGTCAACTTTGCGGTTTCCTTACTGAGAGAGTATGGATGAAATTGTTACCATTAATGGTTAATGCAGTGTGCTATGAGAGATTCCCATGCAGCACATACAAATTATGTTATAAGAATATGTGCATCATGACATGTATACAAACTCTATAATGCACTAAAACCCACATAAAACGACGCCTCATCCCACACCCACATACACGTACATACACACCCACAGCCCATGAACTGTCCACATACAGGCACAATCGCACTGTAGCATACATACACATCCGCATCCGATGATAAATCCACATATGTGGATACCCACACATCTGATGACACATCCACATACATGGACACCCACACATCCAGTGACACATCGACAAACATTGACACTGACACATCCACGCACATGGACACCCACACATCCAATGATGCATCCACATACATGGAAACCCACGCATCCAATGATGCATCCACATACATGGAAACCCACGCATCCAATGACACGCCCACATACATGGACACACACACACACACACACATGGAAACGTACACATCCAATGACACCATCAACATACATGGAAACGCACACATCCAATGACACGCCCGCATACATGGTCACACACACATCCAATGACACCATCGACATACATGGACAGCCAAACATCCAATGACACATCCACATACATGGACAACCACATTCCTATGACACATCCACACACATGGAGCAGCACACATCTGATGCACATCAACGCACATTGACAAGCACACATCCCAAATGACACATCCACACACATGTACAACCACACATCTGATGCACATCAACGCACAGAAACACACCGACACACAGATACGCATCCGTGAAAACATACGCAGAAACCCACGCTGCAGCAGGTAGGTAAGATGGCATAAGCGAGAATCAGCACAGAAGGGCTAACCCGAAGATAACGGCATTCCACAGCATGATGTTGTTGTCCTGAGGAGCACCGCTGATACCTGCAGGCGGGTCCTGCTGCAGCCTCTTGAAATCACGCATGAGGCGCTTGCGAGCTGGCGTCGACATGCTTCCGGATCCCAAACGGAAGAGGGGGGGGGGAGAACCTAGAAACAGATAACCGAGACGAAACGCAACAAGAACAGAGCGATGGGGTTGGGTTGGGGGGGTGTAGGAGGAGGGGGAAGCTGCCAAGGGAAACCCTAGAGAAGCAGAGAGAGGAAGGTCTTCTTCTGCTCCTCCATGGCGAAGATGGGTCGAAGAGGAAGGAAGAAAAGCTGCCCTAAAGGAGGAGAAAAAGGCTTGAGAATCTATTCGCCCATCATCAGTTCTCCATGGCCAAAAACACAAAGAAGAAGAAGAAGAAGAAGAAAAGAGTGTGGGAAAATGAAATGCAAGAAGAAGAAGAAGAAGAAGAAGAAAAGATGCATCTCATTTGCTCAAAGTTCTCTTCTCTTGAGCACTGCAAAAAGAAAAAAAAAAGAGAGGAGGCTCTAGATCCTCTTGTGTCGAAGGCGCACTTGAGAATCTATAGAAGGCGGTATACTAATGCAGACTGATTGTGTATATGTGCATAAATAGATCAATCGATCGATAGATAGATAGATAGATGATAGATTGGGGACTTGATTCGGAATCGAGGACATCTGGATTGTGTATATGTAAATAAATAGATAGATAGATCGATAGACAGATACATATGATAGGTTGGGGCATTGATTCAAAATCGAGGACATCTGGGTTTGCCGATTTGCATTTCTCCAAAGTTATAATCCAGCCCCTCATTGCATGGGAAGCTCCCACTTGACTTGTCGAGGTGTTCCAAACAGACCACAACTTTGACATCTCCCTATGGCCAAGGGGCTTTGTTGTCTGTTACAGCAATTACGAGAGGGCGTAGTCATGACCTTGATTAGCAGTTTCAAGAACATATACTACTCGCCGTTTCTATATCGAGATTGCTAAATACATCGATGATCGTTGATGGTATCTATGGGCAGTAGAACACGACCCATCACATGTGTGGAGGGGAACCCTATCAGATCGTCGATCCGATATCTACACATCAGTAATCAAATGTTGTGTCCGTATCACTCTTGGGATCGACAAAAGGAGACTATGCGAATTAATCAATAAAGCAGAAGATAATATTTGCACCCTGTAGAGAGACTAAGAGTATCTCACACCATTGTACAAAGGCTATTTTACAGGTCGTCAAACTGATGGGACTTTGCCGCACCGTCAAACAAGTGTTCGTATCACACAATCCTTTAGGCATTGGATTGGATTGTATCTCAGCTCGTGCCAAGATATTTGGCAAGCAAACATTATCTCATTCAATCTGAGTTGATCCAAAAGATATAATTCATTCCACTTCCATGGAGTTCTGCACAAATCAATGAATACAGACTGGCATGTACCCATCATCTGGATGGATCCATGCTGTACCATCACAGGAACACATGCCCATGTGCACAATATACCATACAAGTGTCTTTGAATTTAGACAAGATATGTAGAATCATCAACATCAATGTCAAAACTATGCAGTTAGATAGATATGAAATACCAATTTATGATTTTAAAAAACACGGCATCAGATATTTTGTCAAGTTGATGATACCTGCGCAAATTCACGAGCAAATCTCAATAGACAAAATCTGCCTCTGGATGCCGAGATTTTATTGTATCGTTCATGAAAATAAATAATGATTACTCATTTCTCTGGTTCCTCCATTCCGATGCCACTGCATCAGCCTTCATTGCCTGATCTAACCTCCTAAAAAGGGATGCTCCTTAGTAATAGTGCATCAAACTCCCAAAATTCACATTGGGGTTTGTCGGTTGGTCAGACTCTGAGAGCAAACAAACCTCAAGAAGTTAGTAGGTAAGAGCTCAAATTCAAGACATCTGGTGAAATGGGAGCAAGGGAAGAGCAACGCGGATGAGCATCAATCCCTTCACATATAAAGCTGGGTCTCTACTAAACTGCGACCGACCTCCGCAAAAAATTCACTTCCCTGCTTTGTTTCTTCAGTATCTCAAGCCGAAATAACTTCCATTAAAAAGGTGGATGATCATCCGCTTGTGTAGCTGGTGGGATCGGCTTCCAGTTTGGCTTTTCATCCCAGTAAATATCATAAAAGATATGCCCTCTTTGCAGGTTTTGAGCACAGCACCATATGCCTGTGTACCTCTTGACACGATTTCTAAATTTTGCTTCCCACTCCTGTGAAATACACATATATATGCACACAAACACATATCAGAAGTAATAGCATCCCTAACAAAACCAAGAAAGTGATGTGTAAGATTGGAATACCTTATCTTCAAAGCCTTTGAATACACCAGACATTGACACAAAATTTAAGAGCTTCACCTCCTTATATTTTGTCAGAGCCGTAAAAATCTACCACATGAAGAATGGGAATGAACACCTTGCTAGGTTCTTTTTCAAAATCACCAACAGCATTTGAATGTTATATTTATGATACCTCATTTTCTGTACTGTTTTGTGGCAGCTTAAAATTTCCATCAACTTCCTGACCACATCCTTCAGAACCATGCTTGCATAGCTTTACCTTGAGTTTTGAGCTCTTTACCTGAAAAGAATAAGAATCATAGTTCAGAAACATGCTCTGAAATAGTTATACCTAAAATCTTACGACATGAGAATGTATCCAAAGAAATTTATTTTAGATCTGGAGGTGAAAGGTATGCCTTATCAACAGAAAACATGGTGATATCGCTATCCAAATGAATCGTATAGATCACCGGATGCAAAGACCCCTTGCACATATATTAGCAAGTAACAGCACTAGGAAACCCCTGATAGTGCTATTGACATTGGATGTACAATATGAGATTAGGTGTATAAATACGTTGGGAGACTAGGCCCAAATAATATATCGGTATTTTACTGTCATTTAAATAGCTATTGTCTCCTCTCTTTTAGTGCAAGAGGGCAACTTATGCTGCAAAGCCCCTTGAAGGGAAGAGCATCGACCTTTTTGGAGTTCGATAACCAATAACTAGACAACGGATCTACATACTAAATACAAGCAGAACAAGTTATAATTCTAAGTCTGAATCTGTTCAGCAATCTGTACCAATGAGCAGAGAAGAGTGGGTAGTAAAAACCATGTTAAGCTTCTAAGTGTATACCTTCTACATTCATAACCTTAAGAATAAAGGTATACATTGGGGTGAGAATATATATGCGTGTGCTATTTTCACACAGTTTCTACTAGAAAATAGTATTTCCCACAAAACAATATATTTGAAGGTCAATGATAAAAGATCAAATCTATTCAGAGTCTTATATTATCATTGGAAACTTGACAACAACATACTGATCAACGTAAGAATGCAATCAAGCAAGGTACCTGGCTTGGCAACCTTGGATTTTCAAGAAAAGAATATTCTCTAAAGTTTATAGCAGGTCCAAAAACATTTTCATCAAGACTCTCAAGCATTCTATTAACCTGCAAAAAAAAAGAACAATCCCCAATTTAAAGACTTATTGGAATTCCTAGAACATGAATATGCAATATAGAAGATCAAATAAAAGAGCACATATGTCAGCGCTAGAGTCTCCTGTAGCTTGTTAGTGTGAGCATTTAGTCCTAAGTACAACGAGTTTTCTGCTTCTGGCCCCTCTTCTGATCTGTTTTTCCAATTCCTTAGCATGCTGCCTTATTTTATATTTAAAAGCTCGTGACCTTATAAAGATTCCTCAGCAAATACCCAAGCTGGAAGTATCTTTTCTCTCGTGAAAATGGCCCGAACTAAACGATTTTGATATTTTTGTTTCACTTTTTAGCTTCGTGATTGCATCACAGCTGATAAAAGTTTACTATAAGATGAATCAATACAAAAGTCTTTATTGCCTCTCAGGTTTCATAATCTCTTCTACTTGATTTGGAGAGTAGACCACTATAACGGACCTGCTTCTATGTGTGCTAATGGTATTTAAAGCATCGATTTTCATAGCAATGCGTGGATCAATATATTGAACAAAATTTTTACAATGCGTACTTCTATTAATGTGCCACTTCTATTAATGTGCCCGATAGATACATTCTTCCATCACAAACTGGTAGTTCCTAAAACTGAACGTCCAGATATAAGGACATGAGTTGGACGTTAATGGCAAATCACCTCAAAAACATGGTCCATAGGGCACAAGAACGGCTGACTTGTGTTCGTGCCTGGGAGTATGCCAGGATGTCCAAACCACAGACGATCAAGTCTGCACCACATTTTAGGCATGATCTGTACATTTCAACCAGCAGGTAGCACTTCAGAATTTCATCTACATTTAAAGCATGTCAAAGGCATAAGAAACTTTTATTTGTAAAGATGTCATGCAGGATATATACATATATATATATGTATGTATGTATGTATGTATGTATGTATGTATGCATGTATGCATATATATACAGCGATAGATAGATAGATAGATAGATAGATAGACAGATAGATATGTATAGAAGGCATGTCAATTTTTACCAATGTCCTGTTCAAGACTGACGCTATGGCCAAAGCATCTCGCACTTGTTTTATCTGCAAATTTAAAGAATAACTATATAAAATAATGCAGAAATACAATATATTCCAACAATAATCAGATATAGGATTTTCATAAAACCTAGATTATTAGATGCATACTTAGATAGAGTATACGAATGAGCCTATCCAAGTATAAAATAAATTACATTCATATGATCCTAATTATGATTACTATGATAGGAAAAATAAATTACTTGATAATTCACGAGTTTGAAATGGTTTTCTATAGAGTGGGGTGTACTTGTCAAGAGATCCTCCGGAATGTCAGAACGATATGATAAAAATCCACCTTCAAATTTACATGGTGAATTTCAATATCAGGTCACATATATATTGTGTAAGTTATTAAGAGAATAATATTCTGAGAGTTTAGCTGTACTGTGCCAAGCATTTGATACCTGGTGCATCATAGTATTCTGGCTTGTCATAGAATAGCTTAGCCTCCCTTAGTCTGTGTCGTTTTCCTGGTGTTCCACCAAATTGGAAAGTGGTATGGACTGCATAAGGTTTTAGTCCTAGCTTTTCGTATAAAGCCTGGGGATAGAGAAAAACATTCTAAATGTATTTCCCCGGAAAAAGACAAATTCTGTTTACTTAAACTTTCAGAAGTATGACTGTAAGTTTACCTGAACAAAGTATGTGTGGCCACTGCAAAAGATACTAACAGGGAGAATCCCAAGCGTTAGATTTCCATCATATGCATAGAAAAGCCTGCTGTCACCTTCCACAGAAGGACCTCTAAACATTCTCATTAAATCATTGAACCCATTTTGATCCCATATTTTCTCATCTTCTAGCAGTTGTTTTTTCCATTCTCTTGCAAACTTTTTGGATACCTCTGAGGGGCGCCAGAGAAATATGCCAATATTATATGCACCATGAGCTGCATGAAAACAATGTACTCAGGCATGGATGATTTATCAACCTTTTACTATTCGTGAAATAACAATACACGATGTTCCAATTTTCTGAAAGGGAAAACAACTGTTCGTGTGAGCATATCATCATAATATAAAATGGTTGTTTCCCTGTATTTCCTCAGGAGAAAATAATATCTCAACATCAACTAAATTAGACTGACTTTTTATTCTATAGCAACCTTTTTCACTCCTGCCTTTTCCTTATTTAGTTTTCAGTAATCTTTTGTCTTTCCAAAATCTGGAAAAAATGGGGCACAAGAAGTGTGATATGACGGTAAAATAAGATCATGATCGCAAAAAATCTACTTGACATCGTATGAAGAGCTATAGATCTCAATGACGGCAACAATCTGTGATTCCACTTCCTTACGTGAACAATACAATCACCATATGTTTACAACATCCATCAAACGTTCAGTGTCTTGTGGATAGTAGTACCCACAAACTTGATAGTTCCCGGAAAGCTTCTTACACTATCTCTCCTTGGCTCTTCTAATATATAATAACCCACTAATTACTTCACCATGATCCCTTGTTTCAATCTCACCCAAATGCTAATACTGAAGTCACATTTAGAAAAAGCATGCATACAATAATACTGCAATCAGGACAAACCCTTGTCTTGATATGACGTGGTTGTCAGTCTTAGCATGCCCAAAGAATGTGAACTCTTTGTGTACCCCCGAATCATTACCTTGCACAGGTGAAAATTATCCAGAATCATGTTAGCACGGTATTTTGTACTATGTTGCATTCATTTATGGTTGGCCCAGATTTGTTAAGGCTTTTCATTTTGTGCAATCACGTCATCCTAGTTCCATAGAGGATGTGATAGAGACTATCAGTACATCGGATTTTGATTTGATTGCACTATGGACAAATTATTGGACAGATCACATGTACATAGGAACCTATAAAGTACCTCTTTCCCAGATCTCTAGACCGTCATCATTTACAGAGCTCGCCACTTCATCACTTGAGACTAGCACATCTGCTGCAGGAAACCTTTCGAAGTATGGAAGTGGATTCTGTCACAAGCATAGAAATCTGTTCATAATCTGGATTTTGTCAACATTACAAATTAAAAGCATAGAAATCCGTTTTACATTACAGAATTTTACAGCTGAATTATGAATCTATGCATCACAAATAGTCAACATTTAGTATAAAAATACTCATTATTCTACAACCACGAAATAACAAGATAATAAGGTAGTTATCAGCAGATGAATATGCTAGATGACATGTATTATCTCTAGCTCTATCTCAGAACCAAACCAAAGATCAAAGAAGTTACCTGAAGCCACACCATATCAGTGTCGCACATAACTAGATCATACCCCATTGATAAGAACTCGTTGACTAAAATTACTTTTTCTCTTCCCATCTTATGAAAAGTTGCAGAGCCCCATCCAACATCAATGGTTTTCATATTGCTTCCCATGTTAAACACAGGGACACCTTCTTCATACAAAGATTTCAATATATCCATATCCATAGCACCTTTGTAGACACAGAAACATGCAGATAATTAAAGGCTGGGTTTAAAAGTTAATAGCCGCCAGCATTTGAACGTAAATTCACAACAAAGTAAGCATGACATTGACTCATTCTGCTGCAATATGGATGCTAATTACATTTTGAATTCTGTAATTCAATCACCTAAACGTAGATTCCCTCACAAAGAACTGTGTTAGTCATCAATTTGCCAAGGCGGCATGCAATCACATTGACTCACGATGATCAGAACAAACCATTTTGAAACTCTGGTCACCAATTCTCTTACATGAAGCCACCCTTTAATATAATTATGTTTTCATCAATTTCCTGTGGCAATAGCGTTTGCAATCTTACAGCGTTCATAGCAACACATGGACGGTAGATGATAAGAATAGACATCAAATATGAATTTGCACGTGCCTAGGGCCTAAAGCCAGAGAATTAAGATAGGTATCTACAACTCGAAAGGCATTTTTCACTTGCTTATTCCTTTCAAAGGCTTCAAAGACAAAGGACGAACGTCAAACACCGCAGGAGATTACACAAGCCTCATTGAAGACCAGAAAAAGCCTTCCATGCATCTTATTTACATGCTAATTGGGAGGTTGTTATCCTTTGCTCATTAAACACGAACATGCATTGGCAGGGTTGATTTGAACTCATACATGTATAAATTCAGGATGGCCATTAAATGGCCTAGATGCTTTCAAACATGTGTAGATATTCTTTCTTATGGGGATGAGACCATTCTAATTTTTGACAATGCAATTCTCTTGATTTCTTATGGGGTAATTTTCTCCCACCCTGCTCATGATTGAACACGGTCTTGTTGCTAAACCCATAACTTGTTCCTGTGGACAAGTTTTGGATTTTCCTCTAAAAAGCGGATCGCTTGATGTGGCCTCATTTGTCGCCATCCTTTCTCATTGAATCTACAGATAGCCGTCCAAGCTCAAGGTTTCTTTCCATCATGAACACGTGTTTGAATTCCAATATGTAAATATAGCAAACTTTCTCCTGTAAAAAGGTCTAGGACTAGTTACGATCCGTACCAACGCAGAGCAATCCATCACTTTCTAAGGATCCGAAATTTTTCCTTCAAGTCGGATCAAAAGCTTCTCAATAGTACCTACATGAAAACTACGAGAATTATGCTAGTTGAAGCATCGGCCATTTCAAGAAAACTGGCATTGGCAACAGGAAATGTCATCTAATTGGCAGATAATAAGACAGTGCCCTCGTACAAAGATTAAGAAGTCAGTGGGGGCATACCACGAAAAATAAATGCATTGTTCTCCTTAATAGTTAAAACATAAACATACCTACGAGCAGGTTGAAGACATTCATTTCTGTCAGATGTTTGACCCAAGTCAAAACAAAATCCATGAATGCATAGTTTGAAAAGGTCACTAAAATCACGTTCTTCCTGGCTCGAGCTGCTACCATTTCCTTGGTCAGCTTGAAAAATTCCAGTGGTAGCATTTCTTTGCCAGGAGAGGGTTTCTCCCAAATTGGTTTCTGTAAAAAATACTCTTTTTCTGTCATCAGCTGCTTTTCTGCTACAGTTTCATTTCTTTGACTGTGCCCAATAACTTGAATGGAAGAAAACTTCGTTCCATTATCTACATTATGAACAAAAAGAATGACAAATTAGAACGATCTCTAGGAAGTCATGACGTGCATTAGTAGGCATTGTGCCCAGAGACAGTTGAACGATAATAAAAACGGCTTGGAAGTTCTGGGTAAATGGAATAACGAACATTTTACTGTGCGTGTCAACATCAGGCCTTACAAACAATAGTATTTGATTCCCACGCCTCGAAACATATATCTTTGCCTCGGAAAGCAAAAAACGTAAAACTGAAAATAAATGCATCTATGCTTTATTTCGAATCATATAGCACATCATAGATCTTGTAGATCAAGCATAGTAAAGCAAAAGGCAATTTTTGTTTGATCTATGTCCCCAGACAACAAATCAAATAATTAGATGACAGAGGTTGTGATCATCCAAAACTGGGAAATAGAACATGACTTGTCTTTAACCGTTGATTCCACAAGGAAAACCAATTTGAAGAAAGGAAAGATCCACTCATCAATTTGAGGTTGGAAATGAACCGCATCAAATCACGACATGTTTCAGAATGCAAAATTAAGATTAGAATAGGGAAACATTCTGAATTGCGTTGTATAAAAACGTTGATAGATTCGCAATTTGCAACAATGTTCCACGATTAACTTGAAATGGATAATAACATGAATTTCAGTGTACCAAAACGCTGCAATGTTTCAACAATTACCTTCAAATGGAGAATAACATGGATAACAGTGTACCAAAATCGCACCACAAAAAATAAAAGAGATTGAGCTAGGAAGATACTTGCCCCCGAGGAGGGAGATCCACAAAGGAGAAACACAGGAAAAGCATAAATTTGAGGTTCCTGATAAGTCTGCATTGGAACCTGGGATAGAAGCGTAGAGGTCGACAATTTGAGAGTAGAGGGGAACCCCGAGGAAGTAAGAGAAGATCACGACACTGAGGAAGACGGCGACCTGAACGCCGATGAATAGGGGCTTCATCTTGATGCCCGACCTCGTTCAGAGGGAAGAAGCCATGGCGATCAAGCCTGAGCAGGAAGTGTGAGAAGATGCAGCAGAAGAAGCAACAGCCGCAGCACGATACAAAAATTCCCGAGATACCCGTCGTATACATCTCCGAGAATACGCCGCCGTATATGTACAATCTACGACGCCGTATGTCATCTCACATATACGCTAAAAATACCCCTACGTACATACACCCACATGCATGCATGCATGCATGTATGATAATGTGGTGATCCGATGCTGTTACCTACGTAGCTGACGTACGCGTATAGTACGTATTTAAAAAGTATTAAATAAAAAATATATAAATACGAAGAATATATAGTACATATGCTACGTATTTAAAAAGTATTTAATAAAATATATCTAAATACTAAGAATGTATAGTACGTAATGCTACGTATTTTAAACGTATTTAATAAAATATATATAAATACTAGGAATATACAGTACGTATGCTACGTATTTTAAAAGTATTTAATAAAACATATATAAATACTGAGAATATATAGTACGTATGCTACGTATTTAAAAAGTATTTAATAAAATATACATAAATACTAAGAATATACAGTACATATGCTACGTATTTAAAAAATACATATAAATATTTAATAAAACAATACATATAAATACTAAGAATATATAGTACGTATACTACCAATTTAAAAATTATTTATTAAAATATATAAATACGAAGAATATATAGTACGTATGCTACGTATTTTAAAAGTATTTAATAAAATATATATAAATACTACGAATATGCAATACGTATGCTACGTATTTTAAAAGTATTTAATAAAATATATATAAATACTAAGAATATACAATACGTATGCTACGTATTTTAAAAGTATTTAATAAAAAATATATAATACTACGAATACGTATTTTAACATACGGGTTAAATAATTACACAAAATTACAAATGATTAAACCCGCACATTTTCCATTTCTTGGCATTAGTAAATTTGTAAATCCAGATTTTAAATTTTAAGTTTATAAAAAATGACGAGTATTCATTCACTTTCAAGACAAAAAATTGTTTTTGATATTTATAAGTTTCGACTAAGAAAAACGACATCTCCAAGACGTTAAAAATGTGGCAGAATACGTCGAAGTATTTTAAAATGCATTTTGTTTATTTACGGTGTACATTCAGAGAATTCTGAGAAATACCCTTATGTATAGCACCAGCAAAAACCCTTCTGAAGATGCCCTCTCATGTATAGATAGATAGCACCAAAAGATGCCATCCAGCAAAGCCTCTAGTTGATGCAAAGAACACCAAAACGAATGGTGTATTGCACAACAATCAGCTCCTCCTCGAGGGACTGTGTCCATTCTTCCACTCAAGCATCATGTTCCCATTCTGAATCCGTGTACATACATGTATGTACATAGGTGATGGGCAAATAGCAGAACTTTTCCTATGTCCGATGCACCCCTGCCTTGCAAGGCTTCCCATAATCATTCATGCTCCTATGTACCACCGATTGCTTGCTTGTTACTACTGGAACTTGCATGCTCTGGATGTTGTCTCGCATCCTTCAGTCGGAAGCTTTTCTATGAAGGTTTTGCTCATGCTTGAGTTCTCTTTCAAAAGGGCATCTCTCACTAAAACCAGTGCCCCCTTCCATGCTTAAGAGATTTTCCACTCCTAAAGCTGCCGAGAGGTATTAGTGATCGATTGTTGTGTTTCTTTGCACCAAGACGTCGAACAGTGGCTGGTAATTGCATTGTAACTACGCACATGTCTGCAACCGCAAACACCATTCAATGCGGAAGACTTTTTGAGCGCGAGATCTCTAAAGCGAGTCTTGTCAATCATCAACTCTGACGGTTACAAACAGAGGACTTACGAGGTCTGAGGGAACTAGATCACCGTACATACCTGCCACACATTTACATGTTGGACAAGATCTGTCTACTGCATCAAGGAAATATTATCTCCCATTCCACACCATGGTGCAAAGAGTCTTTGTCAACATACTAAAGCTATCTGATGATCATTTTAAGTCTATCAACATACTAAAAAGTCCATGGATCACAAGGGTTGCAAGCTAAGCATTGCATAATGTATGTCTTTCCTCATCACAGATGATCAATTTAAGATGTAATCGCATCCATTTAGATATGAGAACCAATGTATTAACATCCGATAGGCTCCAACCGATCAGTTTTTCAAGTGTTCCATTTCTGTATAAGACCTTAGTGCTAGCTAGCACTATTGCACATTGATAATTGACATTTGGACCTGATAATCGCTTGGCATGATCATCTGTTTTTGCTTTCTCCATCTTGAGGATATACATGTCATGGATTACAGAAGAACACGAAGTATGTCGTGGTTCGTATATTCATTTTTTTCGTAAGGCAGGTCATGGATTTGTAAGATTATATAACTATTTCGATTGAGTCATTCATGGATTTCGTGGGGTTCTCTCACCACTCTGAGTCACAGATGGTTAAAGTCTAGCGTTTAGGGTTTAGGCTTTGACATGTCTCATAGGCGCATCAACACGATTCATCCGCGGATCCGAGTCAAGATACAGGAGACTTTAGATCGGGTGAAAAGAGCTTGAATGTGAAGAAATTGTCTCGTAGAGTTTGTGAGGAGGACGAAATCCACGTCTCCGCTTAAGACCGAACTGCCACCTTTGTTTAAACACCTTTTCACAAAAGACTCGCTACAGTAACGCATCGGTCCTCCGATTCAATCCAATTCAGTTCGCCTCAATCGAATCTAGAAGAAGGGAAGGGAACGGGGTTAATTCTTGCGACAATGTCCGATCAATCAGTCGGATTCCGCGCTTCGAGGAATCAGTTATCAACGATCGGATCAATCGCCGACGATGGATGGATGGATGGATCGATCAACCCAATTCCGTACTTCCAAAAATCGATCATCAGCGATCGGATCAATCGCTGATGACGATGATAATGATCAGATCGATCGATTGGCCGGAGTCTGGGAAGAGAAGAGAGAGAGACACACACAAGAGAGACAAAAGAAGTCAAGGAGAAAGAAAGAAGAAGATGAGGAACTTGTGAAGGGAGGGGTAAAAAGCTGAAATAAGAGAAACTTGTGAACGTTTGTTTGTAAATACTTCTAGAATCTTCTTCTTCTTCTTCCTCCTCTCAGTTATATAATTCGAATTTCGAACGTTTGAAGTTCTTCCTTCTCCTCCTCTTCTGCTTCTGCTTCTGCTGCTCCAGTTCCCGCTTCTTCTTCTGCGTCTGCGTCTGCTTCTTCGCCTTCCATCGTCTTCGCCGTCATCGTCTTCGCCGTCATCGTCTTCGCCGTCATCGGCTTGGTCGTCGTCTTCATCGTCTTCATCTTCGTCGTCTTCGTCTTCGTCGTCTTCGTCTTCGTCTTCGTCCTCGTCGTCGTCTTCGTCTTCGTCCTCGTCGTCTTCATCGTCTTCTTCCTCGTCGTCTTCGTCGTCTTCGTCGTCTTCGTCGTCTTCGTCGTCTTCGTCGTCTTCGTCGTCTTCGTCGTCTTCGTCGTCTTCGTCGTCTTCGTC
>JBBBWG010003103.1:20812-32008 GCA_037176905.1 Azolla pinnata
AGAAAGAGGGGATATTGATCATCTGGAATCGAAAGAAAGAGGGGATATTGATCAATCTGGAATCGAAAGAGGATATGATATGTATATCGGGTACGAGCTTGTGTAGAAGAAAAAGTTGATCATCTGGAATCGAAAGAAAGAGGGGATATGGATCATCTGGAATCGAAGGAAAGATGGGATATTGATCAATCTGGAATCGAAAGAGGATATGTATATCGCGTACGAGCTTGTGTAGAAGAAAGAGTTTCTGCTTTGGATGTCTTGGAATCGAAGAGGATATATATATCGGGTACGAGCTTGTGTAGAAGAAAGAGTTCTGCTTTGGATGTCTGGAATCGAAAGAGGATATGTATATATCGGGTGCGAGCTTGTGTAGAAGAAAGAGTTTTTGCTTTGGATGTCTGGAATCGAAGAGGATATATATATCGGGTGTGAAGCTTGCTTGTGTGGAAGAAAGAGGATCTCGGGCTTGTTCTGCTCTGGATTTTGATCGTCTGGAATCGGAAAAGGATATGTATATCGGTTACGAGCTTGTGTAGAAGAAAGAAGAGGATATTGAGCTTGTTCTGCTCTGGATGTTGATCATCTAGAATCGACGAGGATATATCGGGTATGAGCTTGTGCAGAAGGAAGAAGAGGATATCAGGCTTGTTCTGCTCTGCATGTTGATCGTCTGGAATCGACGAGGATATTGGATATGAGCTTGTGTAGAAGAAGGAAGACGATATCGGGCTTGTTCTGCTTTGGATGTTGATTGTCTGGAATCGACGAGGATATATATCGGGTATACGAGCTTGTGTAGAAGAAAGAAGAGGATATTGGGCTTGTTCTGCTCTGGATGTTGATCGTCTGGAATCGACGAGGATATATATTACAAGCTTGTGTAGAAGAAAGAAGAGCATATCGGGCTTGTTCTGCTAGGGAATTGAAGAGGATATCGGGTATTAGCTTGTGTAGAAGAACGAGTTTTTGGTTATGCGATGTTGATCATCGGAATCGACGAGGATATCAGGTATGAGCTTGTGCAGATGAAAGAGTTGTGCTTTGGACGCCGATCATTTGAATCAAAGAGGAAATCCGACAAGAAGAGCATTCTGCTTTGGATGCCGATCATCCGAATCGAAGAGGACATCACGTATGAACCTGTTGCTCTGCTCTGGATGTTGATCATCCAAATCGAAGAGGATATCGGGATACCAGATATCAGATTGTGCAGAAGAATGAACCTGTTGATGATCAAGTATCAAGCATTAAGCTGTTGTCGTTCTGCTTCGAGATGCTGATCATCTGAATCGAAGAGGATAGCGGGTATGAACCTGTTGTTCTACTCCGGATGCTGATCATCTGAATCGAAGAGGATGATCGTGTCCGAACCCACCGTTCTGCTTTAGATGCTGATCATCTGAATCGAAGAGGATAATCAAGTACAAACCCGTCTGTTCTGCTTCCGATGCTGACGATTCGAATCGAAGAGGATATGATGAACCTGCTTGTTTTGCTTCAGATGCCGATAATCTAAAGAATCGAGAAGCAGACGGTTTGGATGCATGATCGATCAGATCAAAATAAGCAAAAAATCCGAAGAGAAAATCAAACACGATTGGATCGATCAATCAGATCAAAATAAGCAAATCCGAAGAGAAAATCGAACATGATCAGATCGATTGATCGCATGTATTCCCCACCATCTCCATCTCTTTCTCGCTTCATTCCGACTTTTTTGCTTGTGTAAACTAGATTCAGATCATCCTAAACCCTAATCAAAACTGTATGATATTGAGATCTACAAAGTCATCAGACAAAAACTTAAATAAACAAGCTCTTCAACAAAGCTCCTAAAAACCTTCTGAATTTCAATCTGCAGAAACTTTTTAAAACAATAGGCCACAACACCAAAACCACATTTCAATCGCTTCGACGCTTGAAAAAAAAAAAACACTTTCATGATCTACATAGCAATGGCAAAAGTAGAGTAGTTAATACATTCATCACCACCCACTTCCATAATTAGTTCAACAATGACACCGCCGCTTCATTAGCAGCGAGAGCCGCTTTAGTGGCAAATTAGGGGCCTTTGTAATGTCTTCTTAAAGATGAAGAAGAAGAAGAAGAAGAAGATAGGGCAGCTCTTGAGGTAGAAAGCCCTCAACAAAGTTGGCTGTGTGCCCTGAACTGAAAAAGGGAAGCAAGGCTCATGATTCATCAGTACAAAAAAATGCACATCAATCACCCCACCATGGCCATCATAACAGCTTTATTCAGTTCAGAGAAACCAAAATAGGAAGGTCATGCAATCATAGGAAACACATGCATCTTCCCCATCTCATTCCTTCAGCTGCCATCATACTATTCAATGAAAAGAGTGCAAGAAAAAAAAAAGAAAAAAAAAGAGGATATGAATAGCTGACACCCACCCCACACACACATTTAGTATATGTATGTTTGTATACAAAGACAAACCATGTTTCAATCCCTCCACAGACTTCATGTGTTCACAAAAACGAAGCTCGTGCGACAAACTAGCAGATGTTTTGGTTCACAAAGATATATATCTAAATATGCAGATGTCTTGGTAAAATATGCAGATGTCTTGGTTCACAAAGATATATATCTAAATGGGTTTATCTTGCATATTGAAAGAAATCAGAAGATATAGCTGCACTACCTTTTTCCTCCTTTGCCAAAAGGCTGCATCCATTTGGAGTGATAATAATCAACATAAAACAATGAGCTAAAAAAACACATTGAGATCTCTTCATGAGCTTCTACTCTCTAGCTGGTAGCTCCCTTGAAACAAAGAACATTTGCTTCAACCATACTATGCGTCACATTATAACGGATAACAATGGAGAAATCCAACATTAACCAGAGCATTGGCTGACATTACTAGGACACTACATTCACAACAAGATTAGCCTAGGTGGATTTGAGTATCTTATGCATGCTACCACTACTTCATAAGGTTGACCGACCAGGTTTTAGTGCCAAGAATGTTTACATACCCTTTGCTTACCCAGTCCTAGAAGCAAGCATAGACACCAGCAACTATAATGTGAAAAGGCTTGTGGTAAGGGATTATACCTCCAATGTGTCTGAATGCACAGCTTTAGCTGGAAGAAAGTTGCGGACTCCTGAACTCTTAGCAGCCTTGCTCTTACAACTATGTAGAAACATTGTCATATTTACATGTGAATGCATATTTGTAGCATGCAAGAGAAAGCGATGGAATAGAATATGATGCATGAATGTGTAACAAACAAGATATTGCGTGTATGCATGCAAGTGATGGAAAAAGTGTGTACGTGTAAGTGCAGGCATATGCATGTGTGCACAAGTATGCATGCAGGAATGATGGGTGCATGTGTATGTGTGTATATATATGTTGAGTGACAGAATAATCCATCCAGACTGTAATCGTGAGCCTCGTGAGATGCAAAATATGCACCTGCATAAAACACATCTGCCTTAAAAAAAAAAACAATTCTCAGCCTCCACTGCATCAGAAAATGACATGGAAAACGAATATACTATTCTGATTGATAATGTCACGTAACAATAGTCCAGAATGTTAACAATATGATTTTCTATGTATAACCAATCATTTCAGGCCTTTATCAAAGAACGATGCTGAAGCTTAACAGCCTCCCCGTTATCGAGAGTCTTTACCATAAACCTGAACAAAGCACAAAGTGTTCATTCACCACAACGAATTATGAAATAGCACTGAGAAACGAATCTGAAAGATGTTCATACCAGCCATTTAGACATTGGGCTGTAATTGTGGCTTCACGGTTGACAAATCGGTCAGGCGTACGCTTGTTCCCCTAAAATAGATAAACAGTCTTTTAATTGCTTAAACATGAGATCGTGGAATTCATTACAGAACCCCTTGTGCTATTTCCAAGGCTGAGGGTTACCCTCATTGGAACACCATTGCTATTCAGGCACTGGTTACACAGACTTATAAGCATTGGAAATAGTTTAATATTACTCCCTTAAACAAACGTTTTGAATATCCCTAAACAAGTAATGAATACATTAAAAGGAAAACACTGAATTATATACTTGCCTTGATCATTACTTTGTCGCCAACACTGAAAGGGAACAGGGGACCTCTCAAACGTGTGGATCGTGAGGTTGAGAAGTCTGTTATCGCAATGTGATCCTATAGTTCAAACAGAAACATTGTTTGAGAACAGATATGGCCAACATTTGGCGATTTGAAAACTCTAAATGTGGATATATGCTCCATGTTTAAATTGTAGAGTTCAGTACCCTGGCCATTTGAAAACTATCGTCCACATTACTAAGCCTTAAATCTCAAGCTAGTCCTCCACAAACTTCACAATGAGAACAAACCACTGTAGAGGGATTTTAGTATGGTTACCTGAATAAAACGTTCTCTCTGTCTTCTGCGTGATAAGGCCCTTCGGTTCCTTTCCTCCCGTCGAAATGCTTTGACAACTGCTTGCAATGCTACAGCTCATTCATACCACTTCAGTTAGCACTCCTAATCAGCCCATTTGTAATAGTTATAAGCATTTTCAAAGATGATGTACTGTACCAAAATTTGGAGTAAAAGATTTGTCTGGAATATGTAATCCACAGGTAACGCATACATTCTGAAAAAGAAATTAACCCATAAGACATTTTATACTGTTGAATTGAGAATATATCAGAATATACTATTCACTCGTTACATAGAAAATTCAAAACCGGTGCATCAAATTAGGGATGAAGGACTCACATCTTCGATAACTCTTTGGATTCCACCAGATCCAAAGGAATGGCCACATGGAAGTAAAGCGGCATCTTCCATCAGGTCTCCACTGAAATAATGTGTCAGTATAGGTTGGGTTACTTTGGCATAATTACAGCAAAATTAACATAAAAACATCTTATCAGTCCTAAAACCCCTAATGTTGCGAATGTGTTACTGCCGTTTTTTTCAAGTATCTTTATCCAAGTAAAGGACCCGAGGTTTCCATTATAACGGTTTTGTAAGCCTACTCTATGAATATCACAGTGCATCTGAAAACTGTTCGTTCCATGCCTAGAACACATAGGAAAATGTAAGGACATATGAAGACACATCCCAGGGAGCTTGTAAGAGACATGAGCTGATTAAACTAAAAATTGCATGCATGAAACATGAGTTTGCATGCCATCATTCAGAGGGATTGGATTCCATACTCTTTTAATAACCTGAAAATATCATCAAATGGATGATTTTAATTTCCATATTTAATATAACTCTTCTCTTGTGCACACTCTTAACACATGGGTCGACATTTGAGTGCCACAAGAGAAGGAGAATCAATATTATGCTGTTACAAAATGCCACTGTTAGGCCATTTTAGCTCATATTGCAAAGACAAAACTTTGAACTGATGTGCAGTAATAGTTCAGCTGATAACATAAGGCAGAGTTTAAGGAACAGGGTTTTCGTAAAATACAAAAGATGGAAATTTAACTACGACCATTACCTCAGGGTTCCTACCATAGATAGATTAAAAACCCAAAACACAAAATATGGATATTGTGTTTGCATAGGCTAATCTGCATAAAATGTTTAAATTCAATTGATGCATGCCTCCAAAAGGCTATTCGGTCATACCAGATGAATTCTAGGCCATAAAACCTTTCCTTGTCAACATATCTTAGAGGATATTTTGGGATGCTTCGGCTCATCTCGTCAAGAACCTTGAGATACAGTGTTGTCAGGATTTTTCTATTTCATCTATGGTAGGAACCCTGAGGCAAGGTTTCAAGTAAATTTTATTCTATAGGCACAAGCTATGGTGTTTTTCCATCTGATTTATAACTATACACGTTCTCAAAAGGGAGCTGATGGGAAATATTATGTTGCAATTGTGAGCACAAAACTGAAACCCTCAAGACTTGTTGGTAGCACTGCTCTTATAGTTTATGTAGCAGACAGTAAGGTTGTCTCAAATTATGATACTTGTGAACACTCACCCACAATTACAGGATTCGGTCGAGAATTCGGAAGCAAAGAAGTTCGCTCCTTCCAGGAATAAAGACATGCCTTTTCTTCGAGGGGGAGGGCTATATCGCTTTAGATATGATATTGTATGGCTAACAAGAAAGTTTCATAGACATGTAAGCATTTGAGTTCCCTTCTTGTTTGTAAAATCGGTTTCTTTATTCATCTAAGAGCTAAAAAACACTCTATTTCCAAACCAAAAAATCTCTCAAGTTGCTTGAAAAAAGACGAATCAGAGAATCCCAAAAAGTTTTTTCAGTAATTGATTAAGATCCTTTGAGGGACGTATTGAGAAAACAAAGCAAAGAAGATTAAAATCTGTCATCAAGAAAGACGGTAAAACCAAAATTTCTGCGTTTTGAATGGAAACTCGGTGGTACAAGTCCTCCCAAACCATGAAGTATCTGACAGATTCTCCATATCTCCCTATGAAGCATCATCTGTGCAGGTATTCCAAACGGTTTCCTGCACCGTTTTGCTTCGGAAGGGTAAAGAGTCTACTTTTGCGAGAAAATCACCAAAATCGTTTCCGACGGGCTGAATTCGAGCAGAAAACGAAGCTCGAGGAGGGATTCACCTCGAAATTTGCCCTCCGAAAGATTCAAAAAAAAAACCAAGAAACCAAATAGTCGGGCGAATTCGACCTCCGAAAGGGGGGGGAATTGGGCCTGAACGAGAGAGGAATGCATCAAAGAATGGCCACAAACACACACACACACACACAGGGACGTTACCTTATGGGGTCGCAGAGCAGCAAGCGGAGGGAGGTTTCGCCGTTGCGGTGCAGGGAGGAGGCGGAGCTCATCTTGCGGCTGGAAGGGACGAGGGCGAGGGCGGAGGGGGAGGTGGGAGCGGAAGCAGCGGCGGGTTCTTTGGTGAAGGGAGAGGATTCTTCATCCGATGCGTCCTTGGTGGGCGAATCCATGGCTAGGCATGACCAGAGAAGGGGAGGGAGCTTTTCTTTCTCTGCAGAGCTTCTCACAGGGGGGCGTGGGCGAAGGATCTGAGGCACGCCATAGCCGGTCTCTGTCTCTGCTCGCGAAGGTAGAAAGAATCACAGGGCAGAAGCGAGCGCGAAGAAGAAGCAGGAGATGGATGGAGCGGAATCGCCCACAAACCAAAACAGACTTCTCTCTTTCTCTTCTCTTTCTCTTTCTCTTTCTCTGTGTCTTTCTTTCTTTCTCTCTTTTTTTTGCCTCTCTTTTGCTCTGGTTTTTTGCCCCCTTTTATAGTTCATATCTCCTTTTGACATCAAACCACATGCAATCTGAAGAAAAAAAAAAGGCTTCTGATTGGTTTCTCTCTGCTTCCTCTGATTCTTGAGTTCTGATTCACATGATTCTGCTTCTTCTGTTGTTGTGTTGTTGTGCTCTGGGAGAATGGGGGAGGGGCTCTGGGCTAAACTGGCTACTTGTGATGGCTCGATTCGATCCATCTGTAATGCGTTCCGAGAGCAAAAGAGCCAAGCTGCTTGTTTCCGATTCCTGATTTCTGATTTCTGATGATTCTGATTCTTCTGTTTGTTGTGTGTTGTGCTCTGGGAGAAAGAGGGGAGGGGCTCTTGGCCATTCGTTCCACCCGTAATGCATTCCGGGAGCAAAAGAGCCAAGATGCTTGTTTCCGATTTCCGATTTCTAATTCTGATGATTCTGCTTCTGTTTGTTGTGTGTTGTGCTCTGGGAGAAAGAGGGAGCGGCTCTTGGCCAACTGGCCATCTGCGATGGCTCGATTCGATCCACCCGTAATGGGTTCCGAGAGCAGAAGATCTATGCTGCTTGTTTCGGATCTCTAATTTCTGATTTCTGATTTCTGATTTCTGATTTCTGATTTCTGATTTCTGATTTCTGATTTCTAATTTCTGATTTCTGATTCTGCTTCTGTTGTTGTGTGTTGTGCTCTGGGAGAAAGAGGGAGGGCTCTTGGCTAATTGGCTATCAGTAATGGCTTGATTCGATCCATCCGTAATGCGTTTCGAGAACAGAAGAGCTAAGCTGCTTGTTTCTGATTTCTGATTTCTGATTCTACTTCTACTGTTGTGTGTTGTGCTCTGGGAGAAAGAGGGAGGGCTCTTGGCTAACTGGCTATCAATAATGGCTTGATTTGATCCATCTGTAATGCGTTCCTAGAGCAGAAGAGTTATGCTGCTTGTTTCGGATCTCTAATTTCTGATTTCTGCTTCCGCTTCTGCTTCTATTGTTGTGTGTTGTGCTCTGGGAGAAAGAGGGAGGGCTCTTGGCTAACTGGTTCTCTGTGATGGCTCGATCGATCCATCTGTAATGTGTTCCGAGAGCAGAAGAGCTAAGCTGCTTGTTTCTGATTTCTAATTTCTGATTCTGATTCTGCTTCTGCTTCTGTTGTTGTGTGTTGTGCTCTGGGGGAAAGAGGGAGGACTCTTGGCTAGCAGGCTATCTGTAATGGCTCGATTCGATCCATTCGTAATGTGTTTCGAGAGCAAAAGAGCTAAGCTGCTTGTGCTTGATCTCAGTATCGATAACCACATGCATGTGGGCTGACAATTCTGCTGAACTGACTGCTAGGCAGCTTCAGCTCGCTGCTCGAATTAAGCGTGACTCGGATCGATCTGTTCTGTAGCTTTTTCTGTTGAACTGCTTCGCTCGCTGTATTATGAACTTGAAAAAGGTCAATCGGTTGGCTACAAATGCCAAAGAGCCGCGAAGGCGAGAGAAACAAAACGCCGTTTATAAGCTATCATTTCTAATTGTCCTGATATATCTGTAGATATTGTCCTAGTAACTTCCGAATTATCTGAGACCATATACGAGTCGTTGGTTTCGATTAGACATAGGTGTATGGAACATTTTAGCGAGGGTTTGACATGTGGGCTCGGAAAGTCAAATTGCACAGCGGCATGTCGATGCCATCATCGTTTGGGAATAAATAAAACATGGATCATATGGCTGATCTAGCTAGCAGTATCAGTATCTTATCGGAGGGATAGAAGGCCTCGATTCTGAAACACCGGTCAACGAGGCCGAAAAAAGACCTGAGGATGAGCTGAGCTGATCTGGAGAAGCTGGGAACAAAGCCGAGAGTGGGCTAGACCAGACTTGAACCAAGCCAAGTCAGATCTAGATCAATCTTGACCAATCTCAAACCACATTTGACCATACTAGACCTCAGTAGATTAGAGCGAAGAAATCCACATCAGATCAATCTTGACCAAACCAAACCGCAGCAAATCAAACTTGACCAACCCAAACGCACATACGATATCAAAACCTGACTAGATCAGAACCACACTGTTGTGGCCTTGTCAGGTCTGATCTGTAACTTGGTTTGGTCAAACTTGACCAAACTAGACGAGATCAAACAAGACCAGACCAAGCCAGAGTGAACCAATCCACATCAGATTAGACATGACCTGACCTGAGTGGCTGATTTGGCGTGTATTGGTTTGCTTGGTCAGATCATGATTTTTTATTTCGCTTCGTCTGGTATGGTCAAACTTGACCATACCAAAGGAGACCAGATCAAACAATGTAAGGAATGTCAGATGTTTTAGAATACTTGCTATCGAGATAAATTTCATCCGACTTATCCAGAGCTAGAGCAGGCCTCATATATGACTTGACTAGACCAAACTAGGCTAGATCAAAGCAAGCCAAACCAAACCAAACCAGACCAAATCAAACAAGATTGGACCCAAGCCAGACCAAACCACATTCCACATTAGATTGAACTTGACTCGAACAAACCGGACACCGGAGCAAAGTGAGAGCAAAAGCATCCACGTCACGATCGAACACGACCAGAGACCCAAGCTACATACCTTAGACTTCAGTGTTGATCGGTTGATGCAGCAATATAGAGTGTTAGGTATCAGGGCCAATGTTTGGAGCATGATCAACAAATACAATAGTTTTCTCTCATTAACACAACATGACAATACAAAAAAAAAACATTGTTATCGAAACTACTTTAAAAGTAGCAATATAACAAGGTCAAGCTTTTAAGGTGTTACAATACAAAATGATATAAATTTAACTTATTTGAGGAAAAAGTTCTCATACAATATAACTGTGAAAATTATCAAATGAACTTTCCTTTTATCTTACATAAATGTTAAGAATCGAGATACTGTAGAAAGCCAATTAAATAAGAAACCACTCTTGAAGTTCCAGTTATACCACATACCCATGCACCTCAAACAATCAAGCACAACCTTATATGTTGAGTTTGGTAAAACTCTATCACCTTCAATGAAAACGCACTGAAAAAAGATAACAAAACATTTCGAGTTAATTACCCCCACAGTTTTGATAAAACTATCCATATACATTTAGCAACATGACAAGTTATAAACATGTGCCCAAAATCCTTATCAATCGTCAAACAAAAGACACATGCACCATTGGAAATGTGTGTTTGTTTGAAAGCCATAATCACTTCTTATCCTTTTTTTTCTTTCTCCTTCTCAATCTTCCTTTGTTTTTTTTCCATAAATGTGTATATTTATATTTAAAAACAACATGACAATACAAAAAAGATCTCGTTATCAAAACTACTTCAAAAGTAGTGATGTGGTAGCAATAACTTTTTAAGGTGTTTCAATACAAAACGACATAAATAAAACACATATGAGAAAAACGACATAAATAAAACACATACGAGAATAAAATTCCTATACAACATAACTATAAAAACTATCAAATCAACTTCCCTCTTAGCTTTCTTTCTTTATCCTTCTCCCTCCCAAAAATCAAACACATATAGAGATAAAGTTCCCATACAACATATAACTGTAAAAACTATCGAATCAACTTTCTCTCTTAGCCTTCTTTCTATATCCTTCTCCCTCCCAAAAATCAAACACATATAGAGACAAAGTTCCCATACAACATATAACTGTAAAAACTATCGAATCAACTTTCTCTCTTAGCCTTCTTTCTTTATCCTTGTCCCTTCTCCTTGTTCTTCTTTATCCTCTCCCTTCATTCTTCTTCTTCTTTATCCTTTCCCCTTCTTCTTCTTCTTCCTCCTTATCTTTTTCCCTTCTTCTTCTTCTTTCTTTATCCTTTTCCCTTCTTCTTCTTCTTTCTTTATCCTTTTCCCTTCTTCTTCTTATTTTTCTTCTTCTTCTTTCTTTATCCTTTTCTTTTTTTTTTCGTAAATGGATATTTGTATTAAAATAACATGACAATACAAAAAAACCTTGCTATAAAGAATGC
>JBBBWG010003114.1:2002-31996 GCA_037176905.1 Azolla pinnata
GAGGACAGTGATTGTGTGCATATGATGTGGTCTTTCCCATGAAAGCTCCATAGCTCAAGAGGATGTGGTCTCTCCCCCCATGGAAGCTCCATAGCTCAAGAGGACAGTGATTGTGTGCATATGATGATGTGGTCTCTCCCCCATGGAAGCTCCATAGCTCAAGAGGACAGTGATTGTGTGCATATGATGTGGTCTTTCCCATGAAAGCTCCATAGCTCAAGAGGATGTGGTCTCTCCCCTCATGGAAGCTCCATAGCTCAAGAGGATGATGATTGTGTGCATATGATGCGGTCTACCCCCCATGGAAGCTCCATAGCTCAAGAGGATCTGGTCTCTCCCCTCATGGAAGCTCCATAGCTCAAGAGGATGATGATTGTGTGCATATGATGTGGTCTCCCCCCCATGGAAGCTCCATAGCTCAAGAGGATCTGGTCTCTCCCCATGGAAGCTCCATAGCTCAAAGAGGACAGTGATTGTGTGCACATAATGTGGTCTCTCCACATGGAAGCTCCATAGCTCAAGAGGATGTGGTCTCTCCACATGGAAGCTCCATAGCTCAAGAGGATGATGATTGTGTGCATATGATGTGGTCTCTCCTCCATGGAAGCTCCATAGCTCAAGAGGATCTGGTCTCTCCCCATGGAAGCTCCATAGCTCAAAGAGGACAGCGATTGTGTGCACATAATGTGGTCTCTCCCATGAAAGCTCCATAGCTCAAGAGGAGGATGATTCTGCATATGCTGTGGTCTCTCCCCATGGAAGCTGGATCCATAGCTCAAAGAGGACAGTGATTGTGTGCATATGATGTGGTCTCCCCCCATGGAAGCTCCACAGCTGAAGAGGAGGATGATTCTGCATATGCTGTGTTCTCTCTCCCCATGGAAGCTCCACAGCTCAAGAGGATGATGATTGTGTGCATGCGATGTGGTCTCTCCCCATGGAAGCTCCATAGTTCAAGAGGATGTGGGTCTCTCCCCATCGAAGCTCCATAGCTCAAGAGGATGATGATTGCCATCAGATTCCGAAGACCCCATCTCCACAACGACGCAGAAGAATGAGGCACCGCCCTGAAGATTGGCCTTCCCTTTCCAGGGAAGAGCATAGCACAGGTGTAACGTAGAGATCATGGGAGGAACATAAAGAAATGGGCTAGCTTTAATGGGTTCTCCCATCAGCCAACATATCAAAAAATGCGCCAAGCACAGCAGCATGCATTACCACATTTCGCATCTGGCCATGCCGAAAGCTGGGCCGAATCAGCACTGCTTTGATCCTCCTTTGGATGCCTATATCTATACCCACTTGCTGAAATCTTGCAGTAAGAAGAAAGACCTCGGATCAGGCCGTCGAATCCATATCGATGTTTGCAAGCTGGGCTTGATTCAATCCGACGTGTTCGTCGGGAGTGCCGTAATCGACATGTATGCGAAATGCGGGTTTCTATGCGAAGCTAGACAGGTGTCGAGGAAGCTTCGGGTTCGGAATGTGGTGACTTGGAATGCTCTCATCGGGGGCTTTGTAAATATAGGCGATGGGAGAGAAGCCTTGATTTCCCTTCGGGATATGGAACTCGATCACATTCGCCCCGATGTTGTTACATACACTTTTTCTCTGAAAGCTTGTGGGCTCGGTTTGCTTTCTGAAAAGGGTAGAGAAATACATTGTGAGATTGCTAAAATGGGTCTTTTAGAAGGAGACCCTTTTCTCGGAAGCGCTTTGGTTGGTATGTATGTCGATTGTGGTTTGTTCGCTGAAGCTCATGGACTGTTTGTCCTTTTAAATATCCGAGATGTGGTTACCTGGAACACGCTCATTTCAGGATATGTTCAACAAGAACATTTTGAGGAAGCTTTGAAGGTATATGATCGGATGGATGTCTCTCCTAATGTTATCACATACGCGTGCATTTTGAAAGCATGTGGATGCATCGGAGCCGCCGTGAAAGGTAGTGAAATACATGCTGAAGTTGCTGAGAAAGGTCTCTTGAAAAGTTGTTCTTGCCCTTTCCTTGGCAATATGCTAGTAGAAATGTATGCAAAGTTTGGCATCATGTCTAAAGTTCAGGAAGTATTCGACTCATTACCTTTTCGAACCGTAGGCACTTGGACATCTTTGATGGGAGGATATTCTCAAAATCTATTGAGTGAGCGAGTAATGGAGTGTTGGGAGCAGATGAAAATGGAAGGTATCGCTCTTGATGTTATGGCGTATGCTTGCTTGTTAAAAACGTGTGGGAACATTAAAAGGTTAAATAAAGGTATAGAATTACATAAAGAAGTATCAAAGAACGGTTTGCTTAAAAAGGATCTTTTCCTTGGGACTGGAGTGGTCAATATGTACATTAAGTGTGGGTCATTAAGAGAAGCCCATGAAGCGTTTGATACGTTACCTGTTCATGACACTGTTATGTGGAACTCAATAATCGGAGGGTATGTGCAAGAGAATCAAGGCTGGTGCGCTTTGAAACTATTCGAAGAAATGAAAATCGAAGGAGTAGCTACGGATTCTATCACGTTGTGTTGTTGCTTAAACGCGTGTGGAGGTGTCGAAAACATAGAATGGGGTAGAGATATTCATGTAGAGATATTGATGAAGGGGTTTGAAACCGATGTCTTCCTCGGCAGTGCATTGGTTGATATGTATGTGAAATGGGAATCGCTTGCGGAAGCCCACGTAGTCTTCTATTCCATTCCCTTCCGGGATCTGGTGACATGGAATGCATTGCTTGCAGGATATGCTAAATCAGGACATTTTGAGGAAGCGGTTAATGCTTTCCAAGTTATGCGCCAGGAAGGCTTGTGTCCGGATTCAATCACAATTGCATGTTATGTAAAAGCTTGCGGTTGTACTTATGATATAGCCAAGGGTATTGGAATGCATGCTGAAATCTACGAAAACAACATGTTGAGCATGGATTCTTCAATTGTGAGTGCTCTGATGTGCATGTATTCGAATTTCGGCCAGCTTGCAAAGGTAGCAGAGGTTTTTGACAAGCACCCTGTCCGTGATGTAGCTACTTGGAACACGTTGATCTCGGCATATATCCAGCATGATCGCGGAGAACATGCATTGCTTTCTTTCGAAGAAATGAAGCGCCAGGGCGTCTCACCAGATCCAATCACATTTTCTTGCTGCCTGAAAGCTTGTGGATCCATAGGTGCGGTGGAGAAAGGTGCTGAATTGCACGGTGATATATCCGAGGAAGGATTTTCAGATTGCTTTCTTGGCATTGCTTTGGTCAATATGTATGCGAAATTCGGGATGCTTCTGAAAGCGTGGGAGGCCTTAGATGCACTTCCGATTCACACCGTAGTTTCATGGACCGCATTTGTTTCTGGATGTGTCCAGCACGAATTCAACGAAGAAGCGCTAGATTGTTTCAAACAGATGGAAGTACTGGACATTCCTCCAGATGCCGTGACATTTGCTTGTGAACTGAGAGCGTGTAACTCTCTCGGGGCCGTTGAGAAGGGTATCGTAATACATGGTCAGATTACAGCAATGGGATTATTGAACAAGAATCTCTACCTCGGTAATATGTTGGTTCACTTGTATGCTAAACATGGCTTGCTAGTTAAAGCGCAAGAAGTTTTCAATGCCCTTCCAAGTCGCGATACAAGCACATGGGCCGCGCTCCTAGAAGGCTATGTACGAAACAAATGTACAGAAAATGCTCTAGATTGCATGGATAAGATGCGAGCGGAGGGAATTACGCCGAATTCTCTCTCATGTATTTGGAGCTTGAAAGCTTGTGTTGATAGCGGAGATGTGAACAAAGGTAGTCTAATACACAGAGAGCTTTGTAAAATGAACCTACTAAAAGACGCTTTTGTCGGCTGTGCAGTGGTGGATATGTATGCCAAATGTGGATTGCTCGTAGAAGCCCTAGAAGTGTTCGAATCTCTAGCAGCTCGGAATGCGATCGCCTGGAATGCTCTCATTTCAGGATTTGCCCGACTCGGGAAAGCGAAAGAGGCGTTTGATCTCTTCGAGTGTATGGAATTCGAAGGCGTGAAGCCGGATCAAGCAACGTTTGCAAGCATTCTCAAAGCTTGTAGTCATGCAGGGGATGTCATCAAGGGGCTCACATACTTTGAAGCAATGAATGAGTCCTACAGGATCACACCAGGACTGAATCATCATACTTGTATGGTTGATCTTTTAGGCCGAGCTGGGCAGCTCGGAGAGGCTGGTGAAATGATGAACAATGCTCCGTTTCATCCTGATAGCGTGATGGCCCTTGCGTTGTTAAGTGCTTGCCGGAAGTGGGGCGAAATCGACCTCGCGATGAATGTGTTTGAGCATGCGGTGGGATCAGATGAAAAGCTTGCATCGGCATACATTTGTATGTATAATATATACGCCGATGCAATGTTGTAACATGCTGATGTACAGCGAAAATTTTGGAGCGCCATCTCATCAGGTGCCAATCTCTACAAATGTACAAAACATTGTGCATAAAATATGTGGCGGAGCTGGTTTTGATTTCACCTGGTTATGTCAGTGGCAGTAGAGGTATACTCGATTACATCATTTTGTGGTGATTAAATACACAACCCAAAGAAGTAGCAAGAATTTGAACCGTGTAAAGAGGAGTGTTACCACCTCTTCCATGGAAGTGACATTTTGCTGTATCTAAAGCAAAATTTTGAGGATGCTTTGGTGATCTTTTACTGTTGTGTGCTTTGTGAACAAACTTGTGGCCCCTGGAAAGAAGAGACAAATATATACATATATATATGCTGATGCTATCAAGGGCAATGTTTGTAAGTTTGTAACGTGTTGATGTGCGGTGAAATTTTGAGTACATCTCTCAGGTGCCAATGTCTACAAATGTACAAAAGACATGGTGCATAATACGGTGGTATTGATTTCCACGTGGTTTTGTCATGATTTCATCAGACAGAGTGGGCAGTTTGTATACACAAGTACATCAGTTTGTAGTGATCAAATACACAAATCCAAAGGAACAAGACTTTGAATCGGGTAGAGGAGGATGTAATCGCCTCATCTTCGATGAAGTGACATTTTTTTGGTTTATCTAAAGCAACAAAATTTTTGAGAGGATGCTCTTTTACTGTTGTGTGCTTTTCTGAACGCTATGGGAAAGAAGAGACACAAAAACAAGTTTACAGGCATTATGAATAGACCTCTTGTTATGTTTTTCCAAACTCATACAGCTCCGATACCGGAAAATTTCATACGGTTCCGATACCAGGATTCATCTGATGACAAAAAGAAAAGAATGGGATGTGAACGGATATGACAGCGCTCTAAATTCCTGACACAAATCCTTAGGAATGTGGCTCAGTGCTCTGTTCTAACACTCAAAACATTTGCGCAAGTTGAAAAAAAGCATTGAAGTGAAGGTTCTCATTGGAACCCATCATCAACAAGCACAATCCTTTGAAAGCTTTTTCACCTTCTTGGAAATGAGAGAGCCACATTCTTCCCTAACCCTCTGGGGAAACAGAATCAGATTTTGACCAGCAAACACTCGGACCAATATCTTGTTCTCGTAACAAGGTTTTCTGAGAGCGTGGGTGGGTCCAGAAAAAGAGGAGGGGGGAAAAAAAACGGTCCTTTCACAAAGAAGAATGAAACACTTGACGGGCACAAGAATAGAAAAACAATTGAGTTCTTTATCTTTAATTCACAGTTCCAATCTGACGGCTACAGAAAATTTTCAAGCAAATGCGAACTTGTAAGCGAGTTGAAATCGATGGAGAAGACAGTTCTAATAAAGCCAAAAAAGAGAAGCATTTTTTAACTGCACTACTAATTCTTCCTACTTTGACCTGCAAATGAAGCTTGATGAAAATCATATGATTTTACATATCATTCTATCTTGATCGATCATCGAATCAACGTGCATATAAAATCATAGGACCATATATTCGTTTCCAGTTCAAATGATTACATCCAAAGTATATATATCGGTAGGCAAAGACGACAACCTTCCTCTTTCGAGTTCTTCGGATGTTCTCGAGCTTCTCTCCCCAACTCAAATGATGGGGGAAATCCTGAAAAAACAATCTTGATTCTGCCTTCAATTGTAAAGATCGTCATCGTCAGCCGCAGCAGCAGCTGAGGAGGGCTGAGCAGCCCCGGCACCGTCTCCTGATGCTGGGACCGAGGCCGATGAAGGAAGATCAGGAAACCGGAACTCCGAACCAAAGCCTCGCGATTGCTGGAGGGTCTGTGCAAAGGCTTGATACTTGCGAATATCCGCATCGCTCACACTCCTTCGTGCATACTTCATTGACTCCTCGAAATGTGAAGCCCTGATCTCTGCAACCTCATCCACCTCATCCTCTTCCATTGCCTCAGGATTCTCTTTCCTCTTCTTCTCTTGCTCAATATCCTGCGACAACGTTTTGTTAGTGAATAGCACATTATACGGCTGCGCTATAAAGCAAAATCCAACAAGGTACGATTATGAACTAGCAAAATAAAAAAAATTTAATGCACACCTTCTCAATGTTCTCTCGGATTGCATATTTACATGCCCGCTGACAGATCTCGGTGATATCAGCACCACTGAATCCTTGGGTGTACCTAGCAAGCGCAGTGAGATCGACATCTTTGGCAACGGGTGACTTGCGGAGGCATGCTTGGAAGATCTTCAGTCTTGAAAGCTCATCAGGTAATGGGATGTAAATGAGTTGATCTAGACGGCCTGGCCGCAGCAAGGCAGGATCAATGATATCAGGTCTATTTGTAGCGCCAATGATGAACACAGTCTTTTTCGCACCCATTCCATCCATTTCTGTCAAGAGCTGATTCAACACCCTATCTGCTGCACCTCCAGCATCACCACTACTACTCCCACGCTGCCAAATTCAAACATAAAAGATCTCTAAGAAACACTGTCACTTAACAGCTACTTCATGAGCAATTTCAAGCAGCAAGAAAGTGCATGTCAAATTCAGGAAATGCCATTATCAAATGCCAAAATGTAGGAGCAATCTCTTACCTGGGTGGCTATGGAATCAAGTTCATCGAAAAATAGAACACATGGGGCAGATTGCCTCGCTTTGTCAAATACATCACGAACATTTGCTTCACTTTCACCAAACCACATTGTGAGCAGCTCTGGGCCCTTTATACTTATAAAGTTTGCTTGGCACTCGTTAGCAATGGCTTTTGCTAGCAATGTTTTCCCGCAACCAGGAGGGCCATAGAACAAAACACCCTTCGAAGGAGACATTCCAAATTTCTCAAATTTCTCCGGGTGCTCAACTGGATATTGTACTGTCTGTATATGCCTCAAAACGTGTGAGCCAAAGATACAAAAATATTGACATACAAGAAAATTTGAGAGGCTGCTAATTATTACACATTTAAATCAAATTCAACCAAGCCTACAGACTCCGAGAGAGTTCAGAGAAGGTTAAAATCTTCATGGAGGGTTAAGAAACAATAAAAATGGAGATAGATTTCCAGAGCAAAGGAAACCGATGAGTAAAAAATGTCAAAGATCCCTCCGAAAGATTTTAAATCATTGTAAAAACTTTTCAAGAATCTCAAAGACCCTATATATGTAGAAATTGCAAGATATTTCTAGACAGAACTTCAATGATACAAACGAGAAGTTGATTTACCTCCTGGAGCTCTCTCTTGATATTGTCAAGCCCGCCAACATCCTCCCATGTGACATTCGGTACTTCAACAACCTATTTATCACCACCGATTTCCATTGTTTACATGTAATTCAGAGAAACAAGATAAGTCATGAAAATTGCAAGTATAGTAATTAGCACTAACAGTTTCACGCAAGGCTGATGGATTGCTTGTTCCAAGAGCAGTCTGAAAATGCTCGTTGGTCACTGCCATAGAATTTAGGACTTCTGCATCTATGCTCTCATCATCCAGATCAATGACATCCATCTTTTCACGGATACACTGCAATGCCGCTTCAGTACACAATGCTGCAAGATCTGCCCCAACATAACCATGTGTATCTTTTGCAATCCTCTCAAGATCGACCTAAGATAAACAGGACAACTCATGAATATCCGGTTAGCTAAAGTGAACTGTAGAGGCAAAGGAAAATGCATGCTTACATCTTCTTGAAGTTTCATATTCTTTGTGTGAATCCTCAGAACCTCCAACCTGCCCACCTCATCAGGTACACCAATATCTATTTCTCTGTCAAACCTTCCAAACCTTCGTAATGCAGGGTCGATGCTATTGGGCCTATTTGTTGCTCCCATAACTATAACATGTGCTCTCGATTTCAAGCCATCCATCAAAGTCAATAGCTGTGACACAATCCTTCGTTCCACTTCACCATTGGTTTTCTCTCTCTTCGGGGCAATAGAATCGATCTCATCAATAAAAATAATGGAAGGGGCGTTCTTCTCTGCTTCTTCAAATGCTTTTCTCAAGTTGCTTTCACTCTCCCCAGCCAATTTAGACATGATTTCAGGGCCATTTATAAGGAAAAAGAAGGCACCAGTTTCGTTGGCAACAGCCCGTGCTATGAGTGTTTTACCAGTGCCAGGAGGTCCATAGAGAAGTATGCCCTTGGGTGGTTTCACACCGATAGATTTGAAAAGCTGTGGATGCCTGAGTGGGAGTTCAACGAGCTCCCTTATCTGTGCCATTTGTTTGCGTACACCCCCGACATCATCATATCCAACCTCATCCAAACGATCCTCATCTTCACGTCGAATAGGCTCGCCCTCACAAAAGATTTCTGTATCTGGAGCAACAATGCAATAATCTGCCGGATCTGTCTCAACAACTTTGAATTCTACGCTCCTCATCCCACCTCTAACCAGAAATAGGTCCCCTTTCCTAACAGGCCGGTATGCCTCCAGAAAGTATGCTGTACAAATAGATTTTATAATAAATTCACAGGCTTCAACAAATTTAACATGGCGAAAACTCTTCACAAACCACAGTTCATATATGTCTTCTACAATATTGCGTTCATATGCAGAAAAACGATCATATATTCACATCATGTTTTAAGTGAATTGACTTACGTTTTAGATAAGCATCAAATAGATTTCCAGTGACTCCTTCAATGGTATCATCAATGGGAAGAATATGTACGCGCTTTCCATACTTTACATCAGGACACTGATGGATCGACACCACATCACCAAGACGCACTCTCAAGTTTGCTCTGACAACTTTGTTCATCTTGATCTTATGTTCATCACAAGTATCATCAGCAAGCACGATGCAAATGGTGTCTTTTCGCTTCTTGCCCTGCATATAATCAAAACCATTTCAATATAGATAGATAAATTCAGAATCACACATCAAAAACTCTAAAATTTACCTATCACTTCCATAAATACGTTGGTAAAACATGAAACGCTCAGGGTTATCTCAGAATATCTGCCCCTAAATCGTTTCTGCCACTTCGAAATAAGAGGAGAAAAATCTTACCTTGATAACGACAGTGTCACCTCTGAAAAGCTGAAGCTTCTCCATGGTTTCTACATTAAGAGAAACTACTGAATTGTCATCATTCACAGCTTCATCAGTAATCAACCGATTGGCTGCCTTCTTTTTCTCCAGGATGGCAGTTGTGTAATCCCTCTTGATACCTTTCCTGATGATTTTATAGGATGTCAAATATGAGAATAGAATAAAATGGACAAGGTAATCACACAATCTGCTTGTTAAGAAAACAACCGTTCAGTTCCTTTCAATACATTAATGCAACGAAGCTCTAACGATAGAATGCCTCATGTGTATTTCAACCATTAACACACTAGATTGTGTAGTATAGTGTCCTCACTAAAGCATGTATCACTTTCATGAACAAACAGAATTCCGAGGAACACAAACTGGGCACAAGATATCTAACTCAACCTGAGAAATATCACAGCTGTCTCAAAGCTGAACCTAAACTGTTGCTTTAACTTATACAGTTCACATTGCACCAATCTGTCTGGAGGTATGCTTCAACAAATCATACATAAGAAAAAATCAGATTTTGGTAATAAATCTATTCAGTAATAAAGAGAGCATTGCATCAGCTACATTAGTTCTATATATTTGGAAACATTATCAAGGAGAACAACAAGGAGAACAACGATTACTCTTGGTTCTAATGAAACTATAGCACGCTCATACCACAATATGATATATGTTTTCTACTAAGAAACAATGACGAGAAGAAACTCAGTGTTGACATCTGTTTTCTCTGATAAAAGTGAATGCCAAGAGCTCTACATTCCGTTCAATCTGACCTTGGATATGGCACTGTTCATTAAAATGAGCAAGGAAGCCTAGAAAGGACTATGCGTTGTATCGAACTATATACGTTAGATTCAGAGTTTGGAGAGAAAAAAGAACGCATCAAAGTAGGCATCAAACAACATCAAATGAGAGCGACCTTTGACTCTTGAGGTGCGGAAGAGGAACATACAGAGGGAGCAAAAAACAAAAGCAGGTTCAAATAAGGGAAATGAAAGATAAAAAAAAAAGCAGAAAGGAAGGGGGTAGGAATATAGAAACAGAGGTAGGATACGAATCGAGGAACTGCGCAAAAGAAGAAGGAGAAGGAGAAGGGAGGGGGACTTAACGGTTCAGAAGATTCGGGTTTGTCGGATCCGGAAGCCATGGAGAATGACGGCCTTTGCTTCTCCTTTCCTCTCCTTTCTGATTCCTCTTCTGTACTCTTCTGCTGCCGCCGCCGCCGCTGCTGCTGCTGATTGCGTCTGTTGCTTCCTGAAGCGCTGCTTCGCCTTCTTCTCCGTTTCCGTCTCCTTCTTCGTCTCCTTCGTCTTCTTCTTCTTCTTCTTCTTCTTCTTCTTGATCGATGGAGCAGACTTCTCTTCTTTATGTGGCGTCTTTATATATACACATGTATACATGCATCCACATGCATGCATGCACGCAAATACACATACATACATACATACGCATGCATGCGCATACACATACGTGCGCACGTGCATGCATGGACATGGATACATGCGCATGCACACACGTATGCACGCGCATACACATACATACATGCGGATGTTGATACATACGTACGTACGCACGTGCTCGCACACATGCATGCATGCATACACGCGCATGCACATGCATTCTGGCGCATACACATACGTACACGTACATACATACGCATGCATGCATGCATACACACGCATGCACATGCATACTGGCGCATACACATACGTACACGTACATACATATGCATGCATGCATACACGCGCATGCACATGCATACACGCGCATACGCATACGTACACGTACATACATATGCATGCATGCATACACGCGCATGCACATGCATACACGCGCATACGCATACGTACACGTACATACATACGTATGTACGTACGTGCTTACGTACATACGTGCATGCATACATACATACATACACAAATAGATTATTTTTTTTCTTCCTTGGCAACTTACATACCACAAAGAGATTTTTTTTCTTCTTCTTCCTTGCAAAACACGCCGAGTCCGAGTACAAAGATAAGTTGTAGCAGTACTCGACGACAGGGTTTTCGCGGCGAGATTCAAACCGTGGTTTCGAGAGGTTATACAGTACATAATTAGAAGCGGTTTCTGATGAGACTCGAGTAAAGAAAACAAACGGTTCAGGGCTTAGGGTTATACAGTACATAATTAGAAGCGGTTTCTGCTGAGACTCGAGCAAAGAAAACAAGCGCTCGAGTCGGTTCAGACAAAAGAAACGGGTTGTTTCGTAGTTGTGTCCCCAAAGAACTGCAAACTCTCTGGCAATGCAAGCATCTGATAATGTCTATAAGTCTGGTTTAAAAATAAATAAATAATATGTGGATCGAGGCGAGGCTAGGCCATCCAAAACCTACATTCAGATCATTACGAGATCTCAGTCGTGCTACACAGACGCAACGGTTATGAACGCGAGTGCTGTAGCGCATACTAACTCGTGCAAGCCCTTTCTCGACAAACCAACAAACACATGATTCGTTTGGGTTGGTGATAGATGATTCGATTGATCCCCCATTAGCTGCAGCATCTTCCTCTCTCGAAACAAGTCGAGCTCGATGCTTGCAGCTAACGATGGGTGTGATCTGATTTGCTCTTACCTCTTATCATTATCCAATTCCACCATTCGGCACCTCTTTCACGCGGCCCCAACTCCGTGCATCCAATCACATCGTGCTATCCTGGCTTTTTAGTGTAATCGGATTCAGCAATCGACACCTGTTTTGCCTGGGGCCCCTGATCCTCTGCAGCCAATTACATCGCGCAACATCTACCTTCGATCGTATTCGAGTCTGCATTCGGCCCCCCTCTTTTCGACTGGCCCTAATATCGTCGCAGCCGATTGCATCATGCAATCGCTCATCTGCACCCGATCATTTCCGATTCTGCAGTCTGCCCGACCAGAATCGAGTTCCGAAGAGTTTTTCTACACCAGCTCTCCCGGATCAGAAATCCCCCTTCCTTCTGATTTTCAGCGTCGTGTGCTCGATGTATAGGAACCCTTAATTAATTCGTTATTATTATTATTATCATTATTATGATTTATCAGGAGTGTTGTGCTTGGTGTAAATGAGCCCTTAATGAAGTTTATATAAAACCTTTGTTTGATATTTATCAAGTGTTTTGGGGCTTGGTGTAAATGAGCCCTTAATGAAGTAAAAACCTTTCTTTGATATTTAGCAGTGTTTTGGGGCTTGGTGTAAACGAGCCCTTAAAACACAAAAGACTTTAGATCAGAGCTTCTGTCCTTCTTTCCTTCATCTCCTTCCCCGAACTTCCAAGAGTTATGCAGACGCTGCGGCTATGGCGAACTTCAGGTAAGCTCTCCATCTCTGCCTGTCTTTGATCGGTTCGAATCGTTACCGTTTCCGTTCCCTCTTCTTTCGGCCGCATCCCTGAACCTTCCGTCTTTCTCCCCAGCGTTGCTTTTGTTTTTCCATCCCCTTTCCCTCGAAAAATTTCGAATTTTCTCTTTCCCCTGACATGTCCGGCCACGTACCTACCGAATCAGGAACCGTGGAGGCTGCCTTGCGGTTTTCCACTGTCATTCCTAGCGCTCTGCCGCTTCCCCAGCGCAAACACCTCAGAGGAGAAGAAGGAGATGGAGGCCGAGGAGGAAAGATGGGATCGTGTAATACTTGGTCGCGTTTTCAGGTCAGAAGAAGAGGTCTTCTTCGACAACAAGCTCGTGCCCAGCTGTTAGAGAAGAATGCAAACCCTTGTATCATTCTCTCCCCAGAAGAGAAGGTCTCTAACAGGTGAGTTCAGATCAAGCGTTTATATTTTCCAAAGCGAAACACTCGTGCCGGAATTTTGGATATTCTTTGGAGAAATCTCTCGCATGTTTTTTTAATTCTTGTATATGTTTTTCTGCTACAGTTATGTGGTCTGACTAGTGTAGGACACAGTTAGAATCCCAAGAAGCTTGCAACCGGAAATAAATATGCTGAATTTGTAACAAAAAGTTCCAAAAGTTTGAATTTTTATTGCAAATTATACTGAAACGCACTCGATTCTGCCTATATCCAGCCTGTTTTAGAAGCTTTTACCAAGCAAATTGTGATGTAAGTGCTAGAAATGTCTGTTGAGAGTGTATTCGAATTTTGTTTGGCATATTCATGCTGAGGTAGACTATCGTGTGTTGTATATGTTTTTCTGCTACATTTATGTGGTCTGACTAGTGTAGGACACAGTTAGAACCCCAAGAAGCTTGCAACTGGAAATAAATCTGCTGAATTTCTAACAAAAAGTTCCAAAAGTTTGAATTTTGATTGCAAATTATACTGAAACGCACTCGATTCTGCCTATATCCAGCCTGTTTTAGAAGCTTTTACCAAGCAAATTGTGATGTAAGTGCTAGAAACGTCTGTTGAGAGTGTATTCGAATTTTGTTTGGCATATTAATGCTGAGGTAGACTATCGTGTGAATATCTTAAAGCTTTGCTTTGCTTTCTAGGGCTAAATAGACCTGAACTGGAATCATTTTCCATATCCTTTATGATTCTATATCCTTTTTGAAACATAATGCATTTAGATCATACATTCACCTAAGGTATTTGTTTGTCTAGGTTAATTAGAAGCTCGGTACTTCTAGCAAGTATTTGGATTACCTCACCACCCATGCTCAGACATTTTCTTTACAAGCTGAGAATATTCTCTTATGCTTTGCATTGCAGGCCTGATACCTACACCAGTCTTTTTCCTTGCCCTGAGAATGGCACAACGCCACGAACAGAGCATCTAGTTTGTTTAGAAGATGGAAATATCGTTGATATAGTTTCCAGATCGCTCGATCTTCCATCACAGTAAGTGTTATTTCAATCATACCTGTTTTCAGCTTTGAATTACAAGAAAAGATACGGTGACCTTGAAAACAGTTGGTATTGGTACTCTTTCTCGATGAAATAATATGTATTGTGTATTTTTAGCTGGACCTTGTTATCTGGCCTCTTCATTTTTTAACTTCTATCATATTTTCTGCAATATTTTTCTGGAAATTATATTTCCTCTCTTTTCTTTTTGGCAGTTCATAACCAAGTATCCATGTCTGTACAGCTTCTTTGTTTTTGTATATTGGCAGGAATGCTTCATGTTGTGTTTGCTTGGACTCGTATTCTCTTGGAAAGAAAATATTCTATTCAAAGTAAACTATCACCTCCTCATTTACCAGAGTTTATTCTCTGAATTGACCTATATATGTTATTCGAATTACATGCATAGTAATTCCCTTAATACAGAAGTGCATGGAGCGATCCTTAAAGAGGGACATAATAGGTTTACTAGACCATTGCATACAAAACACCTTGTAAATATCGTTAGTCTGTGCATCCACAGGGATGTCAATATGTCCTGTGCATGATGGCTGGTAGTTTAGGAAGGTGTTGATTTGGTTTCTTTTCTCGTCTGCCTATTATGGATGCATCCTGCACTGCCGGATGATGGATGCTTTAATACGTGTATAAGAATGGGAACGGGAATGGACAAACGGCAGAGAAGTTGAGTGGAGAAAATGGTGGGATAACCTGATTGGGAATGGCATTGTAGTATAGGGTTATAGGGTTTAGGGATGTCACAAGACATGAAAATCAGAATACTCTAATTAAAGAGAAATTGGAAAGAGGACGGTGATAGTAATTAGAAAGAAGGAGAACATAGTTTGAAATTGAACTAGAGCTTTGTATCAATTTAGGATGCGTAGGATTTAATAATGCACTAAGAAATGGTAATTAGGATTTGTCGATTAGAATGGGATCAGAACGAGGAAGAGTTTGAATGAAATTAAGTTAAGAGAGGGAGCTTAGATAGAGGATTAAGATAATGTAGGACACATCAATTAAAGGGAGACTAGAAAGTGAGAGTCAGAGGGAGGAGGGAGATAGGGAACATGGGAAAGATGGTCCAAACTTGAATTCTGGTTTTTAAAAGAGGAGAGGTAAATGTGGAGTACAGAGTAAAGTTAAAAAGAGGGAGAAGATAGTCTGAATATGCTATCTATTAACTTGGAAATTTAAAAGATTCTTAGAAAAATGTTTTTTCTGTTCTTTGTGGTTAGGTATGTTGAAGAGTTGATCCATTTTGGAGCTATATACTATGCTCTTGTATGCCCTCCTCCACCTAAAGGTTCTATTACCCCACTGCAGTGGGAGCTTTATAAAAAAGCAGCTGCACTCTCACAAAACAAAAAGCGCCCTTCTCTGAAGGGTAAAACTATTGCAGAAGCTCAGAAGACATATCGCATTTCCAATATTTATGAAGGGGTAGAGGCTGGTTCATATTTGCGAGTCCATGTACATATAAAGAGATTTCCTAGGTACTGATTTTTAGGTTTCACGTGTAGCATTTGAAGCTCGAATAAATTTTCACTTTATTTCAAAACTCATTTAAGGTGCTATAAAGTGGATTGGAAGTCTAGAGTGATTGCTGAGACAGAATCCTACGTGGTTCTTGACAAACCTGCTGGTATACCGGTATGTGCAGTCTGATTTATGAGGCTACACATGAAAGATTCAAAGGGAAGGGGTTTGAAGTGACTCGTTCTTTTGGTGAAGATTGTAGGTAGGGAGTGCACTTGATAATATAATCGAGTGTTGTGCTGTATTCACAACTCGTGCATTGGGCTTAAAGGATCCCTTGCGACTTACTCATCAGATTGACAACTGCACCGAGGGCTGGTATATATTTCTACAACCCTCACCAAATTCTTTTTTATTGCATCGTTTCAGGTTTCATATAAATTAGATTCCTCATTCACTACTTTCTGTTTTATTCATAATCTTCTAGTGTAGTTCTTGCAAAAACAAAGGAGTTCTCATCACAGTTCCATCAACAACTGAGGGTGAGATGTCTGTCTGTCCACCGTGGATTCTTTCTTAAAACAGAAGCTTTCAAAATGAACTGACAATTAATTTGTTTTTAATCTCAGAATAGGCAGGTACATAAGAACTACCTTGCTCTTGCAGCTGCACCAGTGCCACTTGGGTTGGTCACACATTACATGCGTCCGGGAGATCGACCACCCCGAATTTTGTCCCCAGGTACTTGACCAAATTTTACATACATCGAAAGGGCAACTCTCGCCACATTTCTTTGGTTTAATAGAAGAGAAATACCAAGGGACAACAATGCTCTGTATATTTATGAGCACACTACTGGATGCCTCTCTGTAGTGGTAAAGTTGAAGAGAAAAGAGTGTTAGAAAAGAGTGTTCTTGCTAAATTTCTATATATTTTCCTTGCTCAAATGTATGCTAAATAAATTTGTTCCTTTCTATTTTCTGTAGTAGCTTTGCCTGGTTGGGCAAAATGCCAATTGGAGGTTTTAGAGTGTGAGGAGATTCCATGGCCATCACCAGCGGTAGAAGCAAGTTATCATGTACAAAACACAGGCTGGGAGTTAAAGAAGTCTGCATATGAATGCAAAGTGAAGCTCATTACTGGGCGTACGCATCAGGTCACTTCAAGTTATTTGCATGTGCTTTCTAGCTTGTAGTTGAATCTCTTTTGGCTTGAGAACCCCTTTTGAATGCTGTATTTTATGATCCACGGTTTTTTGTTCTTATGATTCTCATGTTCAATGAAATTAGGTACGAGCACAATTTGCAGCCTTGAAAGCACCGATTGTTGGTGATACCATGTATATGCCAGCAGCCTTGAGCCTTTTAAAGTCACCCGATGCTTATCCATTTGCTGCAACTACGATCGATGATGATGACAATGGCAGTGAAGTGGATATTGATGAAGATGCATTAGAGAAATGGGCGGCGATACATGGTTGGGAGCCTGACTGCACAATAGGGTTGAAAGCATATGAGATAAGCTGGAATGATGGTGAGTGTGTATACAAGGTAAAGGACCCATGGTGGAGATGAGTCAACGTCTACGAGGTTTAGGTCGACCATAACTCCAACGATGTGGGAGCTTCTTCTAAAAATAGCAAGAAGGTAGGAAATTCAGGATTGCTACAATTCGAGGAAGTGAGCGATGCGTTCTTGATTGGAATTTGGACTTAATCGCCGTAATTCAATGTCAGCATTGTTGCGACTAACTTTATTGCAGAAGTGACTGCTTGCACGGATCAAATTGTATCCTGCAAAATGTGTACAAGTGGCAGCTGCTTCCTCAAATTGAATTTAATCGAGTCATCAACATTGGTAACAGACATACCCTGATCAACTAAAATGCTGGTAAAAGCAATGATGTTGGGAACGCCTTTTTGTCTAATCTTGATGGAGATAAATAATATCAGGAGACTCTTCTCCACTTCATTTTCTACTCGAAATGGGTTGGAGGGAGAGTCATGGCCAGAGGTTAACACAAAAGGGGAAGAGGTATTCTTTATGCTCTTTGTGTTGAGTTTTTTTGCCTGTGTGTGTGTGAGAGAGAGAGTTGACTTGGATGGATAACTTTTTGGTCAACTCATGGATCGCACATTGAGTTAGAAGAGGAGAAACTTTTCTTAGAGACAGTTTCTCATCCTCGGACATTTCCAAGACCTCAAAACCAAGGGAAGAAGGAAAGAAGGAAGGAAAGAAGGAAGGGGAGATATCCAGACTTTGAAGATGCATTCAGGACCTCCTGGTGGGCATTGTGCTGCTCTACTCCTCTGCTACCTTTGTGAGCCCTACATCAATGTTGTAGTAGAGCTCATAGCGAATCTCATTGTGGCAGCTGTTTCGCCGCTGGTAAGCTGCCTCATTGATATCCTTCTCCTGCCATTGCCCCTCTTTTGCCTTCCTCCCTCTGGTATTGTAGCCCTGTGAATGAATCGAGCAGGTTCTTCCTCATCGGCATCTCTTGCAATCAGACACTACCTCCCTCTCCTTCATCCAGATCTATATCTACCTATCTATCTATCTCTGTAGTTTGTCAACGCCGGTTGTTTGTTGAAGATGTGAACCCAAAGACTCCTAGTGCTTTTTGTGACCTATGTGGGGAGGGGAGACATGTCTTGGAGCCCCATTGCTAGATTAAATCCCTGACACACACAAAAGCCTGATGTCAACAAGATGTGTTTCCGGTGCTTTTGACTCGGTGAATCGAGCACAGGAATCGATCCAAGCCTTCTTCTTTGTATGCTCGTGTTTTTGACTTATGAATCGAGCACCGGAAGAATCGATCCAAGCCTTCTTCTTTGTATGCTCTGCTCTTACTCTCGATCTTACTATGTTTATTTCCTGTATGAAATTCTCGATTGCTGAATAAAAACCAAAGGTCCACATGACCCTGATGTCAACAAGATGTTCCAGTGTTTTTCACTTACGAATCGTCGAGCACTGGAATCGATCCAAACCTTCTTCTTTGTATACTCTGCTCTTGCGCTCAATCTTAGACTTCCTGTATGAAATTCTCGATGGCCGAATAAAAACCAAAGGTTCGTTCACACGAGCAAAAGACCACGGCCAAAATACAAGAATACCATGACCTCCTTGAAGATGGATAAAATCTTTCATGCTGGTGTTCTCGATGATCCTCTATGCAGCGTCCTCCAGAGTATACGGTGATTACAACTATCGTATCCGACGTAAAGACAAAAAGATCAGATTCACAAAGCTACATAACCAGAGGAGGCGGCATAATGAAAAAGGATGATTTCTTTGTTAGAAGCCTGCGATGGTTCGTCCGTTTTTGTTGCAAGGAATTCTTCTCCACTCGCATGGCTTTATCTGTTAGAACTGATTGAGATCACAAACCACAACAACATCTTCCGAGTGAACCCGTGCCACCAAGAACCTTGTACCTTGATTACAGGTGTTGATGGCCTTTGAAGAGATTCTTTGCCGATGAGAAACAGAGAGTAGTATCATTTGGCATATATATAAACGACTTCAAATGGATTGACAAGACCTATGATGCAGCAACAAACAATTTGGTGAGGTTCCGAGCTTTCTCCCTTGTTGCACCAATCTTCAGCTGGATGCAAACATTGTCTCCCTTCTTCTATTTCCATGTCCTGCCTTTTCCTCCTCGATTTCAAAGTATTCTCAAATCCAGAAAGATGGATGAAAAAACTTGAAGAGAGAGGGGTTGAGCCATGTGGATTCAAAGAGCGAGTCTTCTTTCTTCCAAGCATAAAGACAATATCTCCATTTCCTACATGCTTCACCCTGTAATTCCCTGATGTAGATTACAGTGTCTGTCGTGACGAAAGCATAAGATAGAACCAACTCATAAGACACATTTTGGTAACAACAAACCTAATCAAGGATGAGAAATGACTTGGTGGAAAATAACCTTTAAGAAAACGCCACAAATTTTCAAATAGCATTCCGCGATCAAAACTACATACAATGGGCCCTCTTCAATAGCATCGCTGCATTTCAGCATCCTCTTCTCTTCTCCTCTCTTCTCTTCTCTAGTATACAAAGTTTTCAAGCAAAACTCATGAAAAGTACTATTATTTCCATCTACTCGGCTGTTGCGATAGTGTTCGGTGCATTTCAAGGACTTGATCTATTGACACAGGGATCCATCTCTCCCCTGTTTGAGCATACATTCTCTGTTGGGCATTGTCCATGCATATACTAACCAATCCAAATCCGTACACTTGAAGACCCTCATGCATTCTTCCAACCTTGGGGAGGAATGTCACATCATTCTTCTCTGCCTCACTTTCCACAATCTCCTTCAGACTCATCTCCGGAGCTCCCATCCCGTTCTCACTTAGCATCGACCCGTTATTACCATAAACTGATGCATTTCTTTGCCCATACGAACCGGCTTGTTGTTGGGATTCAAACCGCCTTCTCTCGTTCGTTCGAAGATAGCTTACGTTCTCTCTTGCTCCCGGTGGCACTACCGCCATACCTTGAAGAGCTTTATCCATCATATCAAGAGCGATTTGCAGCTGGGCTCGAATCCTTTCATTCGCACGTAGGTCCTCAGTCAACTGTGATTTCCAACCCAAATACCACTCTGTCACTTCCACCAGATCCGGGCTAGAACAAAGCCAATGGTAAAGAACTTGATGCCATTTCGGAAAAAATACTGCTTCTAGCATTGCAGCCATATGATGGATAGGTATAGCTGCTGCCCATTCCATAACCCAATGGAACGGTTGCAGTTGTTGAGATTGAGGGTTGATCACGAGCTCTTGCAAAGCACCGATAAGCTTTGGGATTATCGATCTAACCAATAATTGTTCCCAACTGGCAGGGTCAAAAACTGGTTGCCAAGGAGATAAGAGCAAATAAGCCGAACGATCGCTAGGATGCCATGCTCTTAATGCATCTCCTAGTTTGTATCGAATTGGATGATACAAAGGCTCTAGCCGTTGTCCTAAATAAGGAAGCCATGGATGAAGCCATTCATGTATTGCTACTGTCTCCTGCCTAGGATCCCAACAATCAACTGCCATTGTAAGCTTGGGTAATATCACGTGCTCGAGTATGGTGTTTAGTACTGATTTGGGCAGCATATTCTCCCATACCTCCAAGAATTTTATCATTGGTTCGGGATCCCGGGGCTCCCAAATGTTTGTAGCGACATATCTTACAGATGGAAAGATAGCTTCCATGGTTAGCTGAGCATAAGGAGAATCCCCAGGTGAGTTCCCATAGCTATTTACATCAGGAAAAATCGAAAAATCTAATGCATCTTCCTGTTGCAATAAACCTTTCCACCGAAGTATCACATCTCTGCCATGAAGAGGTTGACGCAATGGCTCCCATCCCTGAAATATTTTAACTATCATAGGCAACCCAAATGACAAAGCTAAGCACGAAAGGTTGTGAAGCTTGTATTCCTCACTATGCTCCTTTTGTAATGATGAAAACGCCTCTGCAATCTCTTCCAAGCTCGCCGTACCCATCATAGCTTTCTCCTTTACGTTCTCTATCTTCTTCGAGATATATTCCAGGGTCTCTATGAGACCTCGTTGTCGATCGATTTCACCCTTGAGCTTAACTCTCTCTTTCTCCAAAATAACTGCAGTATCTTTCTCGTGCTTCAATTTCTTATCACATGTTTGAATATCAGCCTCGACTAGATCAACAATCAATCTAATATTATGCTGCAGCTCAGGCATTGGAACATCATCTTCCATATCAGCTTGCTCGGCATTTATATGTTCTAGATTCTTCAGAACCCTGACCTTTGGTCCTCGCATGTCAAGGATGGTTTGGATATGTTCAGTCTCTTGTTCGCTCTTCTGAAGCAACAAATCATCTGCAGTTTTAAACTTTTTCTTCTTCCCTTTATACTTTTTCAACCAAAGCTTTTCTTTGGCTTTAGACTCTTTCACCTTCTTCTCTTCGACCTCCTCGACCCCAGGAGGAAGGGCTCCCGACGAAGCAGAAGCTAGGGACTTATTTGAAGCTTCTCTATAGTCATTGAAACCCATACCCATATTCTTAGGTCTCAATTTGGCTTCGATAGGGACGGCTATACCCTGCTGATTCTTTCCTAAACCTCCCCCTTTGTATCCCATCTTCTCGAGAAGCTTCATACCTATACCTTTCGTATGCTTTTCGAATTCAGCAACTCCCGAAGAAGACGCGATTCCTTTGCTCTTTGGGAAGGAATTACCAGACCTCTCCTTTTCTCTCTCTTTCTTCTCTTTCCTTTCCTTTTCCCTCCTCTCTGCCCCTTCCTGCACTCTCTTGCCAAAAGCCGAGAAGGACAAGAGGTTTTCTTGCTCCAAATCTTCGGCAGATGAAGGACCTGAAAACCCTAATCCTGCCCCCAATCCAAGACCTGGAGAGGAAGAGCCTCCAGAACCTACACCAAACTTGTAATTTCCATCATCATCATCAACATCTTCCTTTTCTCCTTCTTCCTGGTCTTCTTCTCCTTCTCCTTCTCCTTCTTCTTCTTCTTCTTCTTCTTCATCTCCTCTTCGTCCTTTCTCTTCTTCTGCTTTGTCTACTTGTTCAGAAGGCATGAAGGTTCCAGTAGAGACGAAACTCACAGGTTTGGTAAGGTCGCCTTTCTTGATGACATCTCGCCGCCTGCGCCGCGAGGAAGGCTCGTCTGCATCGCTATCATCGTCGCTGTCTTCGTTGAAAGCGCCATACAGAGCTTCTTCCCGGGTCTGGCTCCTCTTCTTCTTGCGAGAAGCATAGTAGAACTCGCCACCGATCCACTGGCCTCCCGTGTAGTCGTTGTCCATGCTGAAGTTCTCCATGTGCTGATACTCGTCCATGGCTGCGGGGATGTATATACGACGACGGCTATGGCAGGCGGCAGATCTTCTCCCCTGCGGTCTTGCGACCTCCTCTTCACTCTCCCCTTCTCCCGTTTCCCTGGAAGCACTTCCTTTCCTCGCAACTCCGCTTGCTCCTCTGTTTTCTCTGAGCTGCTCCCTGGTCTGTTCCGGGGAATTTTCCTTCCTTCCTTCCTTCCTTCCCTCCTTCCCTCCCTCCTTCCTTCCTTCTTTCCTTCCTTCCTTCCTTCCTTCCTGTTGCTCCTGCGCCTTCTCTCCTTCCGTGTTCCTTCCGCTCTGCTTCCGCGTCTCCTTGCGCCTTCCGCCTCTGCAGGAACCTTCTCCTTCGGCTCGCTCTGCTCTGCTCTGTTCTGTATTCTTCTTCTTCGTCGTCTTCTTCTTCTTCTTCTTCTTCTTCGTCTTCTTCTTCTTCTTCAGCGAACCTAAGCAGAAACGCAAAAAAGCAGAAACGCAAAAAAAAAGCAGAAACGCAAAATGGCCCAGCAAAATGCAGACAAAAATGCAGACAAAAATGCAGACAAAATGCCAATAAAAAAACATGTGCATTTCGTCTGCTTCGCTTCGATTCGATTCATGCCCGTTGCTCTCGGTTTGCTTCGATTCCATTTGCGCGGGTTTCGGAGTAATTGAGCCAGGCTCGATCCGATCCGATCCCACTGCTTCAGTTCGGATCGATTGCATCATGTTTGATCTTATTCGATCCGGATGTTTTGGTTTGGATCGATCGCATTCGGTCTGGTTCGCTTCGATTTCTTTTGTGCCATTGATCTCGGTTTGGTTCGATTTCATTGCTCTAGTTTTTTGGATACACACACACACACATGTAATGCGTTCGGCTCGAGTGAGACATTCAGGGCAGAAAAGCGAAAAAAAGCAGCAAATGCAAAAACTGCAAAAACGCAGTATTTCAGTTGAGCCCTGCGTTCGAATCCTGCTAGACACAGCACATACATTTACGTACATGCAAAACGTGCATACATACTAACTGGCATGCATACACATGTAACATGCTTGGCTCGACTAATCGTCGACGTTGTGTGCATTGTTGTTGATAGAGATTTGCGCACGAGAGCGAATTAGATCGAGAGAATGGTGTACTGGTGTGATGGGCATAAACCTTAAGAGCCAATTTATAAGGCTATTTTGGATGGTTTATGAGTAGGATAAATGAGAAACCGGTTATCTTAATATTGGGACAAACCCATATAATCATTTGACAAGTGCGAACACATCTAGTGGTGAAGGAGTCTAGCAGAAAAGTGAAAAAAAGTAGCAAATGCAAAAACTGCAAAAACGCAGTATTTCAGTTGAGCCCTGCGTTCGAATCCTGCTAGACACAGCACATACATTTACGTACATGCAAAACGTGCATACATACTAACTGGCATGCATACACATGTAACATGCTTGGCTCAACTAATCGTCGACGTTGTGTGCATTGTTGTTGATAGAGATTTGCGCACGAGAGCAAATTAGATCGAGAGAATGGTGTACTGGTGTGATGGGCATAAACCTTAAGAGCCAATTTATAAGGCTAATTTGGATGGTTTATGAGTAAGATAAATGAGAAACCGGTTATCTTAAGATTAGGACAAACCCATATAATCATTTGACAAGTGCGAACACACCTAGTGGTGAAGGAGCCTTAGAAGCTGACCTATATAAAAGGAGGATTAGTTATTTCCTTTCATTACGACGTCTTTGAAACTCTATGAAGACTCTCTTAATGAGACTAGGCTATTTGTTGTTGGATTTGTACCTATCAGCTTCTTCGGTATAACCTAAGGGAATAGTTTTGTGGTGTATGACAGAGATGATATTTTTGGATTCAGTCGTAAGTCCTTTCACTCAATGGTGGTGGTTGTGCTTCGTTGCCCTTAATCAATTCTCTTATATCTTAATCTTCTCTCCGATGTTGCTCATCATTAGTAGATCTGTAATGAGCATGCCGAAGCGGTCAACAGAACAAAACGTCGATGAAGGATTCGATTGTGGCGCTAAGTGGACGATCGTTGCATACATTGCAGAGCGATAGGACTTGCATATTAGCCCTCAAGGTCAGCTGATCTCGATCCATCATTTTTGTATCGCAGCCAAAGTGTTGATTTGCGGGTTTGGTTGCTAATTTCGATTCCTAGGTTCAACAAAAATAAAGACATCTGTAAAACATCGAGTAGGATATGAGAAATTTCGTTATCACTAGTGATTTGAGGATGATTGTTGTATAACTCGGATGTTAAATCATTAAAACTACAGTGAAACATAAACATATATACAGTTGAAAAGAGTCGGTCCATGTAAAAATGATTTAACTGTTCTATATTTGTTCATAAGTAAAAACCCTAAACCTTAAATCTGGTATGATATTGTACGTATCTTGAAGGGTTAATACGTTAGTTTGGAAGAAGATGCAGATGCAATTTGGTTACAAAAGTTAAAATTTCTCAGGTTCTTAAGGAAGGGTTTTTCTTTTCCAAATTTAGTGCAAAAACACAATGGTACATATAGTATAATTCTGAGACGACTCTTTCGATCTTCAGTGGACTAGCCATCCCTCTTTTTGTCACTGTAAATACCTTATTACCCAAGTAGATATCCGTCGGTTTGTTGGAAACGATTACCGTAAACCCTAAACTGCCGAGTGATAACCCATCTGAAAGAGCTTGAAGTCAGTCTAGTGTTTGACAAGATCGATCGTAAGAAAGCTCAACAACGATGGGAGATGGGAGAATCTGACACCCCGCTGCCCTGAACAGTAGACCGCAAAACTTCAACCAATCCAAAAGAGCTCTATCCTCAACCCTCGAAACCCTCAAAAACCCTAAACCAGAAACCCTGGACATACCGTGAAGCGATAACCCATCTGGAAGAGCTCGAAGTCATTTTGAATGTTCAACAAGATCAATCATAAGAAAGGCCAGCGTTGATGGGAGCCGGGAGAATCTGGCACTCTTTGGCCATTAAACCTTAAACCCTAAACCCTAAACCCTAAAACCCTAAACTGCAAAAACTTCGACACAATATTGAGGAACTTGAAGTCAATTCAACGCTTCAAGATCAATCATAAGAAGTGTCAAAAATGGTAGGAGATGGAAAAATCTGGCATTCTTATGCCCTAAACCCTAAACCCTAAACCCTAGATGCTAGACCCTAAACCCTAAACCCTAAATATTAAGACATAGATATACTAAGTTAGCCCTTCCGATTATTCAAAAAAAACAAAAAAAGGGACAAAAAATAGAAAAAGAGGAAAGAAAATGTAGAAGAAAAATTCCAAAAATAAAAAACCGATTTGCAGGAAGAGAAGACCGATTTTCTGGGAATACACGAAACTCAGTCTTAAATTAAAAAAACATATTATTATGTAAATAATGTACTAATATAAAAACGGAAAAAACAAATTGCTAGGAATAATCAATCCGAGCTATAGTCTTTAATTTAAAAAACAATATATTCTTCATAAAACGGCCGATAGTGTATGTATATATACATATAAATTAGCAGAAAATCAATTTGCTTAAGGAATAAATCAAGCAGAACTACAGTCTTAAATTAACAATAAAATATAAAACAATTGTTAAAAAGGAGAGTTTTCTCCAAAAAAAAACGCGTAGCAAATTTATTAATTGTAATTTTAACACCTTGACAAAAATTAGATGTTACGGATTAACGCCTATAGTTTTACTCTCGCTCAAAATTTACGTCCAATTAATTCTCACTAATTGATTTTATTCCTCCCCTTACCACTATTGCTTGGTACTACTGTTTAGCAATAGATTTTCTTACTGTATTTGATTAACATTTGGTCTTACTCAATTAATTGGGCAATTATTCCTTGCGAGAGATAAAAACAAGAGATTAACGTGTAGTTTCTAGCTTTTTGAAAGGCGTTAAAATGCAAATAGAAGAAGAAATAAGTAAGAACTCAATCGTAGATCAACAGAATAACATCGATTGAAAAAACATAAAATCACAAATTAACGCCTAGTCTTATCTTCCACAAAAAAATCGGCGCCCGATTCATTCTGCTGCTGCTAGGATTGATTTTTATTCCTCCTCTTACTGACTGATCCGAATCGATTCCCTTACTAAGCATTCAATCAACAAAAGCGAACTAATCTTTTGAGTCTAATTCATAATTAATGCATTAATTGGGTAGGAAGCCAATAATTGAACACTAACCCATTGGTCAATTTGATGTTAATCAATTGATTGATTTGGTTAGTTTTTAGAAACTAGGCGCTAATTTTGCAATTTCCTAGTTTTGGTCGGCGTTAAAAAAAAATGGAATTTATAATTTCTGGCAGGCGTGTTTTTTCTTTTTTTTTTGGGGGTAATTTTCCTTCAAAGGAAATGAATTTGATTTATTTTTTTCCCGCCTTTATTTTCGGCTGCAGTTTCCCGCCCTTTTTTTTTCTTCGTGCATTTCCCTCCCGTGAGCTGCAGCATTTAAATAATTGTAATAAAAGCGAATAAAAATAGAAGACAAAAACAGAAAAAAAAACAAAAAAAAACAAAAATAAAGAAAAGAAAAGAGGTCGTAGGGAAACGCGAAGATTTTCGAAACGCGAGCGCAAACGCAGAGCAAACGCAAACGCAAACGCAAACTGCAGAGAAGAGAGAATTGTGGTAGCCTGGTAGGGAAGCGCAGAAGAAGAGAAGCGCAGAAGAAGGGCGGAGAAGGAACGCGGGGAAGAAGAAGAAGGGGAAACGGATCGGGAACGGATCGAAGGCAGAAGCCGAAGAAGCTCGAAGGGATCGGCGGTGGCGTGGACCTGCATTTTGGCAGAGCTTTTTCTCTGGTTTTGGTGCAGGATTTTCGCTTGGCCCGAAGATCAAACGCAAACGCCAACGCAAACGCAGCGCGGAGAAGCTGCAGAGAAGAAACGATGTGGTAGGGAAGCAGAAGGGAAGCGGTGAAGAAAGACGAAGAAGGAACGGGGATGAAGGGGAACGGAAAGGCAGAAGCCGAAGAAGCTTGAAGGGATCGGCGGTGGCGTGCACCTGCATTTTGGCAGATCTTTTTCTCTGGTTTTGGTGCAGGGATTTCGCTTGGCCCGAAGATCAAACGCAAACGCCAACGCAAACGCAAACGCAGCACGGAGAATCTGCAGAGAAGAGTCGATCGTGGTAGGGAAGCAGAAGAAGGGAAGCGCTGAAGAAAGACGAAGAAGGAACGGGGAAGAAGGGGAACGGAAAGGCAGAAGCCGAAGAAGCTCGAAGGGATCGGCGGTGCCGTGGACCTGCATTTTTTTGGCAGAGCTTTTTCTCTGGTTTTGGTGCAGGATTTTTTGCTTGGCCCGACGATCAAGGAGGAGCTTTTGGTTTCTCGGGGGGTGAAGGAAGGGAGCGCGGAGGGAGGAGGCTGAGAAGATTGGAAATCTCTGCATTCGGGACGAGCATGTAGCAAAGAGAGGGTTGCTCAAATCAGACAGGCCGCAGATGCAGGAGGTGTTGTTCGACAATAGTTGCTCAATCGGAAGCAGCAGAAGCAGGAGGCGACTGCAGAAAATACTAGGGAAGTAAGCGGCAGAAGCAGAAGAAGGAAGGAGAAGTAGAAGAAGAAGAAGAAGAAGGAAGGAGAAGAAGAAGAAGAAGAAGAAGAAGAAGAAGAAGAAGGAAGGAGAAGTAGAAGAAGAAGAAGAAGAAGAAGAAGAAGAACCTGAAAAGAGCAGCAGCAGCAGCAGCAGCAGCAGCATAATAACAAGAATCTGGACAAGCAGCAACATCAGAAGTAGAAGAATCAAAAGAATCCGAACAAGTAGCTGCGGCGACAGCAGCGGCGACAGCAGTAGCAACAGAATAAGAAGAAGAAGAAGAATCAGAAGAAGGAAAAGAGCAGCAGAATCTAAACAAGACGAAGAACCACAAGAAGTGAAAGCTAAAGAAGCAACAACGGCTGCAGCAGAAAAGAAGCAGACGCAGACCTAGCAGTAGCAGCAAAAGAAGACTAAGAAGCAGAAGAAGGAGAGAGCAAGAGGAAGAATTAGCCGGAATGAGAGCAAGGAGCCGACGAACTTGGCAGAAGCAAATGTAGTAGTAGCGGAAGGTTTTGCGGAGAAAAGAAATCTGCGCAGAAACGGAAGCCGGGGGAAAAGGGCAGAAAACAGCAGAGAATTGAAAGAAAAGCAGCGGAAGGTAAAGAAGCAGCAGCAGCAGCAGGAAAAAAGCCTTCCTTTTCTCTGTATTCTGCTTTTGTCAGTTCTCCTTCCTCAGAGCTATGGATATTCGTTGCTTCTCATACCAGAATCCATCTGTGCATCGTCCTTTTACTCATTGTCTCCACTAGATCTGAACAAGCTTTTCCTTCCCCCATCATCTCTACACGGGAGCCCTAATCTTTCCTCCTCATTTTCTACTCCTTTCCTTTTCCTTTTCTCTCTGCATTCTCAAGCAATCCATTGCCCCGTCTCCCTCGGCTTAACCAAAAGGAAGGTCGTTGCTTTGTTACTTCCGTCGACAGATGCAACTCTCGACCTCCATTTCATCCTCAGCAGCGTACAAGCCATGTCTTCCTTTGGTGCATCAAAGCAGTCCAGAACAACGTCTCCTTTCAAGTTCCATAAGTCTGCATCGATTAATGGAAAGCTTCCAGGGCAATCGCCTGGCTCCAATGGGGTTTTGAAACCTAATTCAGTAACACCAGGTCGTGTAAAATTACCTCCTCCGCCTCCTCCCCCTCCTCTTCCTCTCCAGCTCAGCTCTCATTCCAACTCCATTGGATCTGGAAGCTCTTCTGCTGATACCATGGAACGCTATGAAATCACATCCAGATCCAAGGAGAACGTTACTGTTACCGTGCGCTTCCGACCCCTCAGGTATTGTTATAATCTCAAACATCTTCTTTTCTGTTCTTTTCTGTACTTATTCTTTTCATTTCTGTTACCGCTCTTCTAATGATCCCATGCAATTGTGCGATTCTAATAACTTCAGCATGTTTTCTGGAAACCCTAAACCCTAGCCATAATTCCTTTATGTTGTCATGCTATGAAAGATTGTTGGAATCACATTAATTCTTTCCTTGGACCAGCTCGAGGGAGATACAGAAAGGAGATGAGATCGCATGGTATGCAGATGGAGAGACTACTGTGAGGAGTGAATTTAATGCTTCCACTGCCTATGTATTCGGTATCCCTTACTTTCCTTCATTTTTCTGTACTTTTACTGCAATTTTTTTTTTTGTTTCATTACTTGAAAGTTTGAGAAGCCAAATATAGCAGTTGTTTCTCTCTTCTGACACTTTCGGCTCTCATGTGTAACATGATGGTGTAAATATGTTGCATCTACTTTACGTCACTGTTTTCTTGCTCGATGCCACAAGATAGTTGGAGAAAATGCAGGTTTGCAAACATATTGCAGGATGCTTTGGCAGTAAGGTGT